>CM046465.1:4291730-4424803 GCA_025506415.1 Flaveria robusta
TACTTGCAAAAATCTATGAATAAAGTAGGTAATAAATAATCTTGATAAGTTAAACTTTCATGAGATCGGGTGTGAGATGCAATTCTACACGTAACTATTACTAAAACTCTACATCTCTACCATGTATCATTCTTATCTTTATCTCAACGTTTACTATCTTTAAATGGTAAACAAGAGAAGTATATGAAAAATGAGTTTACAACAATAAAAGACTATCAAAGTTGTAACATTGATCAAAACAAAGGGCAATCAACATCCATAACTTTATCATGAAATCTTTGTATTTTAATAAAAAAATAACTACATACTTTAATAAAATGTTAACTAGAATGAACACGTGATAGCATTACATTTATTCTAACTAAATTTTTCTCGTTTTTCTTTTATCAAATAATCATATTAATTACTAATAACATTATTTAATTCTTTTTAGATTAAAAAAGTTTTTTAATAAATTTAAAAAATAGATCTTTTTATTAATTTATTTCTAAAGAAACAAAATTTTATAAAATGAAAATTCTCTAAAACATCAAACTTTTTTAAAAATACAAAATATGTTAAAATTGGTGTTTTTAAAAAGTATATAATTAAAAGTGAAAGTTATATTAAAAAAGTTTTTAAAAATAACATTTAAAAAAATTATTTTAAAATAAATTTTAATAACAAGATTTCAATAATATCTTATTTTTAAATATCGTTCTAATAATTAATAAAACTTTATTTTATTTTAAATTTTATTTATTCAAATACACCAATGTATTAAAGCTAGTAAATGTATAAAACAAACGATCATATCCCAAAACCACCCACAAATTCAAAATCTTAAAATAGAATCATTATCTTGAAATTGTATGCACTATATTTTTGTTCACCAAACTCCTCGTATTTTCAACTCACTAAAATGCATATCATCACTTATTGGTTAAAGAAAGTCTTCCAACATTCATTTCCTCATGAGTTTATAAATCTATGTTATACAATAAGAGTTATTTTAAAGTCGTTATATGTTATTTTATTAAACATTCTTATGTTATTTTTCTTTTCTAAAAGAGTATTACGTTCATTTGAACACTTACACTAGTTTTTCTCTCTTATTAAAAATCAGTTTAATTAATTACTACATCTTTCTCTTATCTATATATTTTAAAATCAAGCTATCTTTTTAAAAATAGATTTTACTAAAAAGAAAATTAAAAATCACATATTTTTATTGAAAATAAAAATATTTTTTATAAAATATGAATTTTTTTAAAACACTAAACTTTTTTGAAACAAAACATAATAAATTGGTCTTATTAAAAAAATTATAAAATATGAAATTTCCTAGAAACAATCTTATCAAAACAAGAAACAATTAAAAAGCAGAGTTTTTAATAAACATGATTTTTTATAAAAAATAAAAAAAATTATAACAGTTTTTAAAACGAATGTTTCTTGTACTTTTAAAAGGAAATTATTTAGAAAAGTGAGTTAAAAAAATAGTATAATTATTATATTTCTTGTACCATTACCTATACGTACATATTAAAAATATCGTATTATAACTGCTCGTTTTTATTACTAACTGTTGAATGTTTTATATTCAATTTGTTTAACACGCGTGTTTCTAACCAATTTATCTACCTATCTATATATAATAATGACATAATTATAAGTCTTCTCATACTAACTTTCTCACTTATTTTATTATTAATGATAATACTAAATACTAATAATATTAAAAACCTTATTTTTTATTAAAACACTTTTTTAAAAATTAAAACATTTATAAAATACAGAGCATTCTAATAGAACAAACTTTTCATATAAAAAATTCATTTTTCTTAATTTTTTTTCTTAAAACAAAATATCTAAAAACTACAAAAAATTATAAAATAAAAGTTTAAGGAAAAAACGTTATTGTTTTTTTTTTACTTAAATAGCTATTTATATGTAATTTCAATCATAATTTAGGTATTATAATTCATAGATTTAGCTATTTATCCAACACGTGTAATATTCGAGGTAGTAACCTAGTAGAACAATGAAACATGACTCTAGTTACAAAATATTGGATGAACTTGAAGTCCAACAAAATATTGAAAATGTAAAAATAGGTGTGAAATTTGTGAAGCTTGACAGAGTTACATATAACAAAAAAATTGTATTGTGTGTTTTTTCAAGGAATTTTTTATATATTTTTGAATAGATATGGCAAATAATTATAAAGTTCTAGTCTTTTAAAGGACGGATCTAATTATATTTGGCAGGTACTTGCAAATCATAAGGAATTAAAACCGACATAACCCTACAATTAGACAGCCTAATAACATATGAATTAATGAAATCCATGATTCATACGTATTTACGATTATAACTTTAAAACTACTAACGGAATTTAGAACTTAGTTACAATATTTTGTAAATTGTTATTTTTGTATAACACCCTAACTTTTATATATTTTGCACATGTGTGTATATTTATTTTCTTTACATTAAACATGTCTTTTTTGTTGCATATGAGAAGGAATAATTCTACAAAAGAGGAAAAGGCTTCACCTATATCTAAACCTATTGTAAAAGAAACTTCAAAACACAAAGTTGGTGGGGTTCAAATGTCAAAAAACTATGTGAAACACGAAATTTGACCCAAAGTTTGGACAATTGTCGTTTTTGCCTTCTCATGTTTTCCTACTTCATCTTTTTCTTAAGCAATACTGTAGATATAAAACAAAAGCACATGATATTTCTATTAAAAAAATTACGTTATTTAAATTAGTACAGATCGAATATTCAAGATTTGATTAAAAAAAAGGTCCGGTATATTGTTCGAGCCATTGTAGAGATTGCATTTTAGTTGTGTTCATTGGTAAGTGTATAACGATTAGGATTCAGATATTTCACCTGATAAATTAATAGATTATATTTGGGTTTGTAAACATCAATTGACATGAGTTCTTACTTGTATTTTTAGTCATTCATCATTTGTCATGATAAATGTGTAATAATAATTGGGAAATTTACGTAAATAACCATTTGACCAAATCAAATTATTAAAATAACCAATCAAAAATTAAGTTTATCAAAGAAACAACCAATCAAATCGTGCCAAGTGTCCCTCCCTCGCCCATGTGACGAGTAATATCCAAAATCCCTCGCCAGCACGGTCTTCCAGGCGAGGAATATACATAATCCCTCGCCCACGTGTCTTTTTTTCCCATTCTCTCGCCCACGTGGCAGATTACTTGCTGACTCAACGAGGAGTTATGGGTATCCCTCGCCCATAATTACCAAATTGCCATCCCTCGCCCAATTAAAATGTCTTTAGCCAAAAAATCGGTAGGTTTTTTATATATAACAATATAAATTCCGTAAATTTTTTATTAATTTTTTTTAACTTTGTATTTATTTTTGAAATTACTATAACTTTTATTATGTAATTTTAATATATTTATAAAAAATGAAAAGAAATAGCCTTTTCAAACATAATAATCAAAATAAAATATAATAATATCAAAAATTTTACTTATTCATAATAAGAAGAACTTTAGATGGGTGCGATTTTTAGAGAATTTTTTATAATTTTATTTTTGAAATAAATATGTATTATAAATACATAAGGGAGGTCATGTCACTAGTAAAATAACATAAGAAAGGATAATGATATTAAAATCAAATTGATGAAAGGAGATTTTTATGGTCCGTCTTGAAATGAATTTAACTTTAAATAGTGTAGTAGAAAATATTAAAATAGAAGGTTTTAATCCTCCGAACCAACTTGAAGTTTTTCAAAGTAGTTAGTAGTTTCAAATTATTTTTTTTTCAAAGCAATTCAATCAAAGGGGTTAAACCCCCAAAAGCACATATATTTTTTTAAACTATATAATATTATACTGAGGTGTACAACTTTGATTTATCTCCCTTGCAAAACATATAATTTTTAAATAATTTTTGCTTAATATAATGTAGTTTTCCTTAATAATATCAAATATAAATTTAAATATGTAGTTTTGTTTAGTTTTTTGTTTAAGTTTCAATATAAATTTTATTGAAAATTGAATTACACCAAAATATAGTATTTTTACTCTCATATTAACAAAAAATTGCATTATGTTGGATACAACATAGTTTTCAAAAAAGTCTTGTTCAACTGGCGTAACATGATACGTCTCATGATACGAAAAATAAAATGACGCCATGAATATAAATATGATTAAAGAGATCGAAGATCACATTGCAAGATATGAAAGCTATATGGACTTGTTATTAATGCAACTTTAGTAGTTTGGTAAACACTATAGAGATAACATACATTTCATGATAATCAAAATCTTTTCAACAATTTCATCTATTATTCTTACCTAAATTATTGAATGACTTGATTGATGTGGATATCTAAGCTATAGAGTTAGATAGGGCAGTTGAAGGTAAGTGTCAATTACTTTTGATTTTTGAACTTACATATACCTAAACTATGGACTCTACTCATTTTGAGTTGTTAGGTTTTGAGAATTAAAGTGATAAAAGAATGTCTATACTTTACTTTCTTTTTCTAATTAAACTAAACTAAGATTTGAACCAGTAAACAAGAGGTTGTAGGTAAGGTATTCATTAATGTATATTACTATATATGGCAAAACTTATGCTATGAATAATAATTTGTTGATTTATGATGTAAAGTTTCATGTTTACTGTAAGGTAAATTGTAACAAGCGCAGTGGCGGAGGATAGTGAGGGCCGGGGGGGGGGGGGGGCCGCCTCCCCCCCTCTTTTTTTCGTCGGTAGTGTTAAATTTGAGTCCGGTAGTGTAAATTTTTGGCCCGGTAATGTAAATTTTTATATAAATATCGAGTTCGCCCCCCCTAAAAAAAATAACTTCGCTCCCGCCCCCCCTACGGGAATGTTCAAGCTCCGCCAATGAACAAGCGTGTGGCTTAAAATTTAATTTTCTATTAGGTGTAAACATGTCATCAAAACTAAGTTTTTTATAGATAAATAAGGTATGCCTTAAGTTGGTATTACTTGTGTGATAACACATTAACATGTTTCTTTTTCCTGATCAATGTATAAGGTCTTAATAATAGTAAATGACCATCTACATCTTTACTTGGTACTTGATAAAAATTCAGTGTTCGATCATGTTATTACCAAATGTTGGTGAGACATCTTGGTATATTAAAAACACATCTTGATAACTAATCAAATATTATATTTCACAATTTATATAAGAATGCACTCACCAAAGAATACTAGGTTATAACAACTCAAGAACACAGAAATTATTGAAGTCTTCAACAATGCAAGACCAAATGCAACCTTAAGGGTTCAAGATAACACCAAATGTAATTACAAAGTCAATTACAAGACTTCCATTGTCAAAAACAAAGTCAAACACAAGTACTAAAGATAGAATACAAGATGAATGGTATATATATTTATTAGTTTTTGAAATTTTTATAAATAAAAAATCTAAAAAAAAGTATTGTTTTTAAAATGTAGCATGTTTAGAGAGAAATTTGTTAAAGAAAGCTCGTCGTTAACAAAATATGGTTTTTTTTTTCTAAATCCGTCGGTAACACACACACACACATATATATATAACATATTCGTTGGTAAAAATTATTTTATTTTTAATTTTTTTAAAATCTGCTTGCAATCCTTTGTTAAATATCCGTTGACGTTCTTGCTTCACTAATAATATTACCAATGACCTTTTATTTGACGGGATTTCACTTACGAAATCTTGCAGTAACCAACTATTACTGAATAAATTTGTCCATTGATGAGGCCCCATATTTTCCTATAGAAACCATATGTGTGAGGTTAGATAACGATGTCCTTAACACCTCTTAACTATTCAATTCGTTAGTAAACCGGCGGTTGGTAATCTATCGGTAAAAGCACCTTAATACCAACACATAGGAAGTTGTCAGCAATATGTTGTTTTTACTCCTCGTCATAATCACTCGCTAAAATCCATAGGTAACTTGTCGGTAAATCCTTTACTCACGTACACAATATTTTTAAACACTGTGTTATAAATGTATTACTAATGATAACCTCTTCATTAAGAGACTTCCTATTGATACGCCACCCTTAATTAGTTTATATTATATGACATAAGGTATTTATACCCTCTTCTACATGAATCTATTTGCTGGACTTTTATATATTCAACTATAATTGAAAATCTATTAAATTAAAAAGCCAATTATACTAACATACACCAATACAAAAAGAATCTTAAAAAGTATTATATTATGGTTTGGGATTTCACATCATAAATCATCTTATTGAATTTGATTTACAAAGTCTCGCCGAATGACTTCAAAGTTAAAAAATGAACTTACATCTAATATCCAAGTAACTTGCTATATAATTCTTGTGGCGGTAAAGTTTCGTAGAATATTCGTATTAAAATGTAACGTGATAATTAAGGTTAATGTTCATAAAGATCATATTAGAATTAAAGTCCTAGCTTGCAATAATATAATCGTATATTTATTTTTAGTTTAGAGAAATAAATATTACTCATTTCTCTTACCAATCTACATTTGATTAAAAAACTAGTGTGGTCTTAATTTTTTTAAGATCATGGAGTTTTATTTTACCATGACTTGGATGTTGGAAATTTATTGATAATATTAATATGAGTATTAATATTTAGTCAATAAAATTAATGTGTTGAATGAAAATTAATGTGTTGAATGACATTAGGAATTAATGGGTGTGGGAAGTTGTCCCACATTGGAGGAAAGAAAGAATATAAAATGATTTATATTCTATAACCTCTTGTCTATATTATTTCCTAAGGTTTCACACTAAGTGGATTCGCGAAGGGTGCGAAGCACCCTTAACTCGCACTCGCACACGCGCGCGCGCGCGGCGTGGGCATGTGGGCGCTTTGATGGCGATCTGCAGCAAACAGGTTCTCTGAACATCCTTCAGCTCTCTGGTTTCTCTTCTACAAACAAATTCGGGGTCTAGATCAATCCCGACAGTACAATCTGCTTTGGCTGTTGTACCCTGGGAAACAAAACGAGTTCTCCTGTGAGGCTCGAAATTTGTTTTAAGGGCCCCGTGTTAAACACGATCCTCAGCTTTTACATTTTGTTCATCTATTTCTGTAAAGTTTTCAATTGTAAAGAAAATTGTAATTGTAATTTATATTTCTTTGTATTGTATATATCAATAAAGATTGTTTATTTATAATTTTATGTGAACGGTTCCTACATTGGATTAGTTTTAGTATTCTTTTCACGAACATATGCTAAAAATACTTGCTAGAGGTAACATATTGGGCACATGCCTAAAAACAATCGACTTACTATAAGTTTTAGTTAATAAAGGGTTTGTACTTTGTACAATTGTACCTAACAATACCCAGGTACAAATGTATATGCTTATTTTTTTAAAAGTTGATAGTTCAAGTTTCATGATAAAAAATATGTAGATTATTATTATTATTTATTTATTTTATTATTATTATTATTATTATTATTATTATTATTATTATTATTATTATTATTATTATTATTATTTTATTGCTATTACAATTATTATAATAATAATTATAGCAACAATAACTTGTAACAAAAAGATACTTACTAGACAGATAATTCAATAATCTTAAATCACGTTGAAAATTAACCAATTCACATTGTCTATTCGTCTTGCTTTACAAAATACCAATGCTTACACAATTTTCTTTTATCCTAATTGTTGAAAAGTTTTAAATGAAATTGAAAGCCATCAAATAATTTTATCTTGTTTATTTAACAAAAAAGTGTTTGTACCATTTTGAGAAGTAAAATAAGTGCACTTTCTGTTGCATGAGAATTGTAATAACTAGTTTTATACCCGTCCAGTGGCCGGGTATTTTAATGTCATAATGATATTTTTTTTTATACCAAAAACAACATTTGTTTTTAAGATTAAAATACAACCCATTTAATTATAAGTAAAAGATAACAAACTATACTAAAGAGATGATAAATAATGTAATTATGGAGTTGAACTCGAAAGTAGATAATCGATTGGTAGCTGCTGCAGATTAGCCATTTCTCAAATTCGGCAGCTGAACTCGAAAGTGGATAATCTAATTCTGGACCATAACCAAGTCGCTAGCTTGATCGCAGATCCACAATCGGTGGTGTGTTAAGCAAAGGACGATAATCTAAACAACAAAATAAAAACTAAACCATTAAGAAACTATTAATTTGTTTAAAATCAATAAGAAAGAACACTTTGTAAAAACTAAAAATCTAGAATCTTCACTCTTGCATTGTTAAATTCTGCTACTTTATTATAACTAAAAATCCACAGTAATTGTTTGGAAATTATATAAATAAACTGAACCTATTGTGTATCGTGGAAGGAGGAAACCAAGTCAAACGCATTAATTGCTCTCATAGATCCAAACTTCTTCCACTTTCTCGTGCTCCACATGACACCGCCATCCAAAAAAAGACGGAGTACCAAACCGCAACGCTGAGACCATATAGATGCAATGAGATCTTCTTCCTCTTCTTATTTTATGTCGCCAACACGTGGCAAGCAAAATCACTAAGCAACACCACTATGGATATCTACATCGGATCTGAGTTGAATCAACTACGAGGAAGCCTCCATCTCCGACGCCATGAACAACGGCTGTTGCCTTGGCTTGACGGATTTTGCTCTAAAATCGAAAGTAGAAAGAAAGCAAGAATCAGATGCGATCAAAATTGATGTTACCGGAAGCTATAGATAGCGACGCTGACGGCGGTCCTAGGACTATCAGGTTGCGGCGATGGTTTCTTGATTGAGATGGTGGAAAGCGATGGGGATGGTGGAGGCGATGGCCACCATCTTTCTCTCAGAAACACTCTCACTTTCTCTCTCTCTCTCTCTCTCTCTCTCTCTCTCTACGCGCATTCTTCACAGCAAATTCGTGCAAAATTCTAGGTGATTCGGAGACCGTAGGGCACCAGCAACACTCTCTGTAAAATTGTGTGTGAAATCAGATAGTGAGACTTCTTTATGTAGGAAGGGAGATAGGATGGAGGAACTGCTCCGACACTTCTGGCCGTAGAGGCGCCGTAGATGGAAAAACCGGAAACAGAGGAATTGCTGGCAACCGCTCCGCAATAGGTGTAACCACCTACTTTAAAGGGCTGAGATTGCATATCAGCTTGATCTAACGGCCAGAATCTCTTAAAAAAACAGTTAGATAGACCATGGGTAATATATTATATAATTTTTTTCTTGTTTTCTAGTGTTGAATTTATCCGTTATCATTTCCATATATATATACAGTACTTCTTTATATATGCGATAAATAAGTAGGAAAATAGATAAACATATCATGGTAGTGGAAGGAAGCAACATACGAGACAAAATTCTATTAATTTGAAAGAAAAAAAAAAGACAAACATATCTCGTATTATATACTTTAGTAGGACAATCATTTTTAAGCAAATACACTATTTAAGCTACATTTGATTTTATTACATAATAAGCTTTGTAACTTTAAGTTTCTTTTAAACAGCGTTCACCATTCAAAATGGTTACTCATGAAAGATGTGAATCTCGTTGTAACTTTACGTAGTATCATATATAAACTAGCAAATATTTTCATAACGGAATATATATAGTCGACTGAGGAATAAGTTGCTGTTTCTCAAATTCAAATAAATATAAATGTGTTATGAGTACTTACAAGAATAAAAATATAATAATTAGATGTAAAAACATGATGATTATATAATTTTAACTACTTATTATAAACCTTCAACCCAAAGGACATGTAACGTAGTAATGACGGAAGAAGTGATCTAAGGTAGAGTAAGAGTGCAAATACAAATACTTTTTGTGTACAGAAGTAGTAAGCGCAACTTTGAAATAATTGCAACTTTAGCCCCTTTACAGTCATATTATTGACAATGTCTCCAACCCCTAGAGTAATAAACATCATCTTAAATTCTTAACCAACTACTTAATTAACTGTTTCTAATGTCACAACCTAGTCATCATATCACTTTTGACTAAGTTATATTGATAAATATTTGATTGATGAGATTTCACTTCAAACCTCTAAGAGAAACATTAAGGATGATGTACTCATAAGCATTTAATTTCCGTTTATAAAAAATTTCATGTTTGAATATTGCTTCTTCTAGCTTATAATCATAACCTTTAGAAGGACAAATGCTCTGCACAAGTTGCAATTTAAGTGATTCTATTATCAACAAAATATTGTCAAGTCTTACGAGTTACTGGTAATTGGTCCTCATCAAAGAAAAAATCAAGCTTAAAGGTAGATTAGGTATACGAAATAAATACATAAACAAATAGCACACGATCAACAAAGCGTCCCCAAAAAGCTTGACATAAGGTCGAACCCCGATAAAGCTATGATACATATAACTATTATAGATATGCTAAAAGCCCTTGAAAGATATGCATGTGCATGCACTTAAGAGACTCCTAACATTGTCTTAATCTACATCAATGTTTTTGATGAAACATAACAGTCACATAATAATATTATACTATGCTGAAAATCATGATTATATCTTAGGTAGGGCTTTAAGGTAACATCTTAAATCCAAGTTCTCCAATGCTACATACTATACAATATCATGTATGATGACTTCAAATTGCAATTTCAGTTGTCATAATATGGTTGTTATTTTAGTAATCTTAATAAGTTTAATCTAGTGTTACTTGTAAGCATTATTATTATTAATTTTAAAGTATACATGGTTTTGTCAGTATGTAATGGTTAGGTATCTTGGGTTGGTATATGCAATTTCAGTTGGTGGAGTCATATTATAATATGAAACCTTCCAGTTTAAAAAATGACTAGCGTTTACAATATAGGACTAATAAACGCCTATAGGACATTAATAACAAGTTATAAACTTATAATCCATTTTAAAAAGTGACACGACATCATCTGCGTAAACTTTATGTACTATTTATTGGCTTGTCACTAGCTAAGTAGTTATACTCAAACTTTTAGCTCTTAATCATTGCCAATTTTTTATTCTTACCAATTAGTTATGCTTACAATTGTTTTATAAGATGACTTCCTACCAAGTAAAAAACTTAGGAGAAAAATTGTAGCTATTAAAAGCTGACTATTTGGTTAGGGTTTTTAATAATTGGTTTTTATAGTTCGTTATTAATATATGTGTATCAATAAACAAATGAAACCACTAAACCAACCAATATATTTTCCATAAAAAAATACGTTATATGTAAGAAGAGTTTTGTTATAAATTCTTTACAAATTAAATCACTTATTAGTTGTAAGTTATTCTCCCTTATAAATTATAACAAATTATAATGTTTTATGCACTTAAAATATATCTAGATTTATTAATTAAAATCAACCGAATCCACTCATATATAAAACTAATAGTATGTTAACCGTTAACCAACTAAATAATTTAACCATTTATAACTGAAACTCATCCGTTATAAAGATCTAAAAACCAAAAACATCAGTTATAGTTTTGTTTTAGTCTATATCAAACCTAACCAAATCAAACCGTACTAGCTCATGCTCACCGTCAAATATGTTACACATAAAACTCAAACAAAAACATTAGATAACTAAAGGGGCATCATATAAAATTTAGCTTACTTTTTAGGTTTAACATTCTTTCTATGTGTCACCTATCATCACTCCTTTTCACTTCAAAATTTCACCACCTTAGCGGTTCACCTTTAACTTTCATGTGGACCTCACCCAAACCTCTCACAAAATGCTTATATTTAAAGGTTGGTGGTGGCACATCTCAATTATATTATCATCCATATGTTAACAATCACATACTTATAGCATTTTGCTGGTGGTTTACAGTGGTTTGTGGCGGCCCAACGATGGGAAGACAACCGTGTTGTGACAAAACAGGAGTGAAGAAGGGGCCGTGGACGGCGGAGGAAGACAACAAGCTCATCAACTTCATCATCACCAACGGGCAGTGTTGCTGGCGGGCCGTCCCGAAGCTCGCTGGACTCCGCCGCTGCGGGAAGAGTTGCAGGCTCCGGTGGACGAACTACCTCCGGCCGGACTTGAAGCGTGGGTTGCTTAATGAATATGAAGAGCAATTGGTTATTGATCTTCATGCTCGCCTTGGCAATAGGTAGGTGTCTTTGATCATCTTTGTAACCACCATTTCTCATAACCATGAAAAAACAAAAGTTTATAGTTATATGATTAACTGGATTTTAATAATTTAAACTATAACGTGTTATATATAATAATCTAGACTGGTAACTTATTGTCTGATGGCACTTGTAAATTTTTGTTTAGTTGTCAAAGACAACTCTACTAGTATAATTATCATATAACTACACTTTAGTTTTATACTTGTTTTCCACTCTATCTCGCTTGTAAGTTTTTTTGTTTTGTTCATGATAATCATGATGAACGAAATTGGGCAAAAGTTCAGTGTAAAATTGATGATTTTACTACTGGGATGTCGTTAGTAATGGAAATAAACGTTAGGATTATTATTAGTTAAATTATTATCAGTTATCAGCCAAAATTATTAAAATCTAAAATGTTCAAGAAATACATACAATATTATATTTCTTCGAATTTTGACGTGTAATCAGTCACTAGTATAATTTGCTTTAGATAATTTCTAATCATTTAAAGACGCATAATTATATATAGTTTAAATATTTGCAATTTATCAATACTTAAGATGATCATACGATATTTTTATTTTTTAATACATGCATGAATAGTCATGAATTAGAGTTTCAGTTTTCTCTCTGATTAATAAAGTATACATACATGCTAATTATTTTGTTAACCAGCGTATAAAACAAAGAGTCAAAGAGTAATAATAAAGAAACAAATTAAAGGTCACAATATTTTATGGTATAAGAGCATGTTCTTGTCGTCTTATTACTCGATAGGGTAAAGGATCATAATTCGTCAGTTGATGATTAAAAAAAACAAAAAAAGTTGTATGAACTTTATAAAACAAATAAGAACACAAGCATCTTATTTAAAAAAGTTGGAGTGAATTTTATAACTAAATCCAACTTTCTCCAAATTTGAAGGAATTTCTTTAAACTAATTATTGCTGTAATTCAATATTTTAGTTAGATAATATATAATTTTTGAGCTATAAAAAGCATTATACCCCATAAAAGTAAAACAAATTGCATAATGATAAAGCATATATAGGGATAATAATGATTTAAGGTTATTAGTATTCATAAATATTTCTTAGCTTTAAAGATTAATACATCTGGTCAAAAAAATTAAAGACTAATAATTAATCTCTAATTATGTATTTTTATTTGTTCCATGAATATTGCCTCGAAGTTAAGATAAACCACTCTACAAAATTATTTTTACCATTCGAACTTAAGAATATTTAAAATCCATATTTTACTATTTAACTAAGATATATTTTCCATTGTTATTTTTTATATAAATTACGATGATTATTATTAATTTTGAGGAGAAACAATTGTAAGCCACTTGTTCTTTCATTCATTAGGTGGTCAAAAATAGCATCAAATATGCCAGGACGTACAGACAATGAGATTAAAAACCACTGGAACACTCATATCAAGAAAAAGCTCTTGAAAATGGGGATTGATCCCATTACACATGAACCACTACAAAAGAAAACTGAACTAGACGACATGACATCATCTTCTTCAACCAAAAATCCCATGCCCTCTGCAAGTGCGAATAGCCATGAAAGTTACGAGAACTCAAGCTCCACACCTTCTGAAAACTCCATATCGAATGAAAATCAAGGAACCGAAGCTTTGTTTGAAAGCCTTAGTGAAGACGAAAAGTTGTTAAGCTACCTCTTAGGTGAAGACGAACTTCCACTCATCGACACATCAACATGGGAGCTACCAAATAATGGGCCAAGCTTCAACAACTGTCGTAATAGCTTTGCATCGTGGGATGACTGCGCGACATGGCTATTGGATTGTCAAGATTTTGGTGTTCATGATTTTGGACTCGACTCTTTCAATGATGTTGAGATTAGCATCATAGATAACGGAAAACAAGTAGTAGATTGATGTCAATCTTGGCCCGAAGGAGGATATTTGTGTTGTTTGTCGACTCAAAGTCTTTCGATGTATGTAGTACTCTCTCTTAAGTTTATTTATTGAGTTAATGATTCATGTGATCAGTTATTTTGAATTACTAACTAATTCAAATGGGTCACATCTAATTTAACTCAATTAATAAACATGAAAACATAAGAGTGAGTACTCTTGGCAACAAAATAGTCTGCATCCTAAGAATTAGGGAAACTAAAGCAATTAGAGAAGAGAAGATGGAAAAGGGTGAAGAAATCCTTGTTTACTATATATACATCTCACATGTTACTAAGTATCATGTCCAGTAAATTTATGTTAATAATGTTGTTTTAAACAAGTTGTAAATGTATTTTTATGGTAAAAGTGAACTTGTTTCTTCAAGAGTCTCTTATTATCATATAGAAATTGATATAAATTACAAATCAAGTCCAAAAAAATGAATGGGTACTTGAAAAAGTATAGCAAAATGATTAAAATGATAAATTATCGAGAGACAAGACTGACTAAAGATATTGCAACAAATTATATGGTTCATTTTCAAATTAAAATGATAAAGTAGATGGATTCACTGATAGCTTTTTAGTTAGAACTTATTACAAATTTTCTTGTCCATATACATACTCAAACGATGAACAAGAAGGACGAAACTAAAGAAGGCACCAATATCTATTGGTCCAACGATGGATCAAATTAAATTTTTATTTGTAGTTGTATTGAATAAATTATTGTCTTTTATAGTTTTAACTTCTCAAATATCATCAGTATAACAAATAAATCAAAACTTTTAAAAACTATTATGACTCGTTTACAAAGTCACTTTGAATGTTGTGTTTGATAGTACACAGTAAGGTGGAAAGTAAATTGTAATGAACATAAAAGAAAGAATATTAACACATGATTCAAAATCTTTACCTAAAATTATAGTGAACATAAAAAAAAAAGAATAACACCTGATGTATTATGCAAGTGAAAATTGTAAAATTGTAGAAACCTGTTGAGAGTAATATAAGATATGAAAACATATATATACATATATAAAATAAAGACATTAGATGGATTGCGCTAATAGTTTTTTAGTTTGCATCACGTGTCACAATCATGTTAACCTCATAATTTTCATCCTGTTTCTCTCTTATCATTAAATAATATACATAATTAATTTACTTATTTTGATTTTACATTTGAAATTAATATGTTTATTATTTTATTTTAATATTTATGATCTTCTTTTTTATTTGTGTTTTGTGTTTTTTTATATACATGTTTCTCAAAATATACTTGTCCTATTTATAGATTTTTCACTTATTAGATATCATATTAAGAAGTTAACTTTATTTGAGATCTAGAATTTTAACACCTCATAAATTTTCTTACCAACTATTTAATATATTTTTTTTATTGAGGTCGTGTTATACATATGTTTCTGGCTTTGTTAGGTTTTATTTGCAAAAGATATATAGCAATTTAACTACATTTGATTAAAGGGCAAGTGCTTGTAAGGAGACCCTTAATTATATTCTACGCCACACTAAAATATTGATACTTTATAAAATATAACACATACAAAATTAACATTCACTTAATTTGAAATTTATAGATCTAAATGCCCAATTAACTAATAAAAAAGGTTTTCTTTCGAAATGTAAAGTAATTAATTTATTAACTTGACATATGTTTCATAAAATGAACTAATTAAACATAAAAGAGAATAATGATATGTTTATCAAATAAATATAAGCATTAATAATTTGATATATCATTTTACTTACGTATGACACCAAAAATAATTACATCATATCCTTAAATAATCATGTACCAAATCTTTTTAGATTAAAATGACACATATGACTAAACTACAGGAAAGAAAATGTCTATGCATTTTTTTTTAATTTGAAAAGTTAAAAATTTGTATAATAGTGGGTTGCTATCAACCAACAACCAAGATGATGCCATGCCTATTAGGTCGTTATACCAACTTATAATGATTTCATCATTTAATTTGTAATTGCCATTACTTTTAACAATATATAAAAATATCTCTAGCATTATATTGTATTTTTAATTTAAAAGTGATTCATTTTTGTAATATCGGTTCATCGATCTTATGTTCAACTTCTTTAAGGAGAACGTTGTGTCAATGCGTCCACCGTGTTATAGAAGTAATAATTAAATGCGTTTTTATAATTTTATATAATTAGACAACAATCAGTATGTTAGAAACTTAGTAGGTAATGGCTATGTCGTCATTGTAACCAATTAAAATGACTTGAGCATTTTATAAGTGACGTTACTTAAAATGATCTTCAGAGATCTTTTGAATATCTCTACTTTTGACTTCAAATAAATACATACAGAAATACCCCGTCTTTCTATACATTATGCATGCGTACATGCATACATACATATGAATGTTGTTACCATAAAAGTTGCCATAATAAGCGTACATGTTAAATAATGTTGTTACACTTCATCTCTAAGTTAAATAATGTCTATTATAACTTTTATGTCTATTGTATAGTTTTTTTTATTCATTCTAGGTTTAATTGATGAACGGTAACAATTTTGTTAATAAATAACATCTATGGTCATTGGTAATAGAAGTAAAGATTAGTAGCCGTTTGACTTCATTAGTTGTAATGATTTCTACTAACCGATGGTGCCAGGGCCGGCTCAACGATTCCAGGGGCCTAAAGCGAAATAAAAGTTTGAGGCCCTCGTTTATATATTATTCTTAAACATCTTTGCTTTCGATCGGTGACATAAAGAAATTTGTTTATAGTTTGGTCGAAAACAATTTATAGCAGATTTAGTGAATAACATGCAACAATATATTAAAGTGAAGAGAAAAATCAACTGCAATTATAGATTAAAATGAAAATAAACAACAATAGATTAAACTAAAAAAAACAATAGTAAATTAAAATAATTGAGCATAAATCAAGATTAGAAAACAATAGTAGTAGATTAGATGATGGATTGCAAACTATAGTTTAGAGTTGATTAACCTAAAAGAACTTTTAGCCATGAACATGAGTCGATAAACTTTTGAGATATCAAGTTTCATAAGTTGACCTCAATGAACCAAATTTTGTAACTCGACCTCAATAAACCTTCAATTATTTTGTTATCTTTTCTTTATCTTAAGAACACAAATATTGATTAGATTATAATATATATTTCAGCTTAAAAAATATATAAACTTATTTTTTTTAATTTGGGGGCCCTTAAAATTTGAGGGGCCTAAAACGGATGCTTTAGTTGTTTATACTATAGAGACGCCTTTGGATGGTGCTACAATTAATAGTGTACTGGTTGGTAGTGAATGTGTTTTAACCGATGGTGCTTTCACTAATGTGCCAACTAATGTGCTTATGGGCGGCTATAACCGTCAAGGTATATGCGTTAACTGTCCTGTTGTTTTGTAAAAAGTTGCGATGTTACCTGTGCTAATTTGTCATGTTTATAAAAAGTTGCGATGATTCATTGCACTAACTCGACCACTATATAAAGGAATCATCTGGTCTATTTTGGATCATCAAAGACATATGAATTTCGATAGAATTACACACAGAAATCACTCATTCTTGAAACCTTTGTCCTATCAAATTAAAGATTATAAAGTACGTACCATGAAAATAACTTTAATATGAAAATTGTATATATTATTTAAAGGATCATCCAGGAAAACCTTGATTCTAAAAACAAAATAGTCCGTATCCATCGGTTCTCGGCCCCGTGAGCCGGGGACCCTCTAACAAGTTTCTTGTGTTGGTATATTCTACTCCGACCTAGAAGAGGAAAAACCAAAGCTTACACCATCCACTAGGATAGATCTAATCCAAATAAATCATACTTTACACAAAAATAACACAATCTCTAATAATATCAGTGTTTATCTTCCCTTGATATTGTTCTTCTCTCACACTCTTGACTCCACATTCTCTTCGACCCTTTATTATTTTTTCTTCTTCTTGTTCTCTCCATGAAAAGACTAAGGCATATCGTGAGCTTTATATAATTTGTTTAGATTTTTACTAAATATAACAGGATTTTTTTTCACGCTTTCGAACTATGTGGGAACCTTTTCCTAGTGAGATACTAGTAAATTCATCAAAGCTTTAATTATAAATTTTATAAAAACTCTAAAAGATTGTTTGATAACTTTTTAACGGTTATTAAGAACTTATTTTATAATGGTTAAAAAGTAACCTTAAGTTTGAATTATTAAAAGTTAATCATTTAGATGTTATCTTTTAACCATTCATATTTAAAATTATTTTTTAATCACTAAAATAATATGAACCATTAAAAGATGACCTGACCTCTTAATGACCATTAAAAAATTACCAAATAACTGCGAAGTGATGGGGCATGCGCATGTATGTCAATCGGGTAACTCATGTACGCGCGGCTACACCGTCACACCCTTCGATGGTGAGTCAAGCAGTACCAAAATCCGCAACAGGTATAAGCCAAAATGTCTTCTTTGTATTTATTTATTTATTTATGGATAGTTACCATTTTTGTATGAGGTAAAAACATCAATCCGTCTGGACGTTAGCATATTGATTTGGTGAATGTTAATGATATTTTGCACCTTGAATCACGATTCAGCTCCCGCTCTATGGGACCGTTTGATTTGCAGAATGTTTTGTAAAGTAATTGGAAATGGAAATGGAAATGAAATTGGAATCTTGTTAAAATTGATAACGTGTTTGGTTGGTCAATTTTGAGTGAAATTGACATGTTAATTTTGAACATTCCATTGGATTGTTAAACATTCCATTAGTAAGTGGAATGCAATGTGAATTCCAATGAATGAGGGAAAATTTTCCAATTCCAATTCCAATTCCAATTCCATCCATTAACCAACCAAACATGATTTTGGATGGAAAATTTTTCAATTCCAATTTCAATTCCTGAGAATTCCGTGAACCAAACGGAGCATAGGTAATTTGAATCTCTGCTACTGGTTTTACACTACAATTTGATTTAATTTTGTTCTTGTATAGTGATTAATTGCTCACATTGATCGATATTTCATCTGTTAAGTTAAACCTAAGTAGTTTCAAATGCAATGTTGATATGAGTTATGTTCCTAATGTGATCTCGATATCTTCCTTTAGTGAAATATTTTGGTTAAATTAGTGATGTTGGAAATCAATTGTTTTATTATCTGTTACATGCCCTAAAGGTACATTGTATCGAAAATCTGCTAATATATCCAATCACACTGATGATGTTTAGTTCTAATATTAATTGCTCGAGTCGATTGTATTGGAAGTTGGGATAGAAGACGTTGTCCAAGTAATGACGGATAATACTTCGAGTTTTGATTATGCTGGAAGACTACTTATGGCTAAATACCCTTCATTATTTTGGTCTCCATATGCTTCACATTGTGTTAACAAAATACTAGGAAGCAGGAATGGGTAAATATAGTACTAGAAGAAGCAAATGCCATTACTACATACATAAACAGTCATAAATGGACCTTAAATAAAATGAGAAAATATACAAGTGGAGTGGAGTTAATCCGAATAATAAACCAACCTTGAAGTTCTCACTGGTGTAAATGGAACAGGAAAACATTCGAGAGCGCGCATTTAAACACACGCAATAGAATTTAACAGGAAAAGTTTAACGATCTCGTGTTTGTGCACTGCAACCTTTGGTTACAACTTACAAGCAATTGTTAGGAGCAGGCTTGGGGCAAATAAACCGATTCTTTTTTATGAAGATGATGTTGATTCTGAATGGCCAGCTGAGCTACATTCATCACCCCCTCAATTGGATGATTCATTGCTGGATACTCTCTTTATTGATTACACAGGTAGTCCTTAATTATGCTTATCCTTCTAATGAGACCAAACCAGTTTAACTAATATCAGTCTGGCAGATAAATATTAGAAATTAATAATAGTGTATGGAATATTAGGAATTTAGGTTGATGGGTCAAACTGATAAACCCAAACAAGGCCTATTTGTATTAAGGACATCAGCTCTCTGCCGGACATATTTAAAATCGTGTAAAATGAGACAAACAGGTTGGCGGGTTGATCTTCTAAAATATATTTTTTATTTTAATGGTTGACGGAACAGCATAAATAGATTAACCCGAACACAACCATTTAATCAAACATGCTAAAGAAATCATTCCGAACACAACTTGTTTATTAAACGGTCTAGAAATAACAACTTTAATACTTGATTTTATTTTTTATATTTTTGTTGTCAAGTGCCATATAACGAATTATGATACCTAGATTTATTGAACGTATATACCACTTTACACTTTCGTCTTGCATGATGCAAGACGATTTGCAATATAGTTTTGTATCATGCAGTATCAACATACCGCGCTTGAATGAATGTCCTCGTTCTAAAGGTCGAAATCTTGAGGTTGATACTCAATGTAAAGATCCATGTTCTAAGAACTACATGTCATGGCTAACATTTTTAGGGTTGACATGTTAAAGTGAAGAACCTAATATGTATTTTTATTTAGAGTAAATTACACTGTTGATTCTTGTACTCTGATCAAAATTTTGGATTTGTTTCTTAACTTTTAAAAGTTTAGATATAATCCCTAACATTTTATTTTTCTTTCATCTATAGTCCCTAACTTTATTAATTAATAGTTAGTGGTGTTAAAGTTCTTAAAAAAGACAACTATACCCTAAGGACTATCTATGTAATTAAGTTTTTTAAATATATATAATAATATAATAAATTACATATATAACTTCTTCAAGTTTTTTTACTTTTATTTTTATTATTTCATTATTATTGTGTTTATTATTTAATAAAATATATTTAAAATTCAAAGATAGAAATGTTTTTTAAAACATCTTTTTGAAAATGTTTGGTTTTTTAAATGTATTTTTTAAACCTTTTGATATGTTTAAACATTTTCTTAAAAACTATCAGCATTTTTAAATGTATTTATTAATACTATTCATTTTTAATGTTACTTTTAAAATCGTTTATTTTTTAAATTTATTTAAACCATTTAATATTTAAACTTCTCTTTTTGAAATCCTTGTTTCTAAACCTTTTTTAAACCATTTGTTTATAAATTTCTTTTGCAAAATCTTTCAGTACGTCGTTTTTAAAACCGTTTTATTTTTTGAAATGTTTTTCTTAAAACCATCAGGTTTATTAAACATCCATCTTTCATTCAAACAATTTAAATAAATATTAAAAATCGAATGGTTTTATAATAAAAATTTTAATAGACCAAGCAGAAGAAAATTTTTTAAAAACACACGGTTTTTTTTTAGAAAATATTTGAATAAATTTTAAAATTATAAAATAAAGAATTTGGAATAAGAATAGTTTATAAATGTTTAAAAAAACAAACGATTTTAAAAGAGGTAAAAAAGGAATGAATTTAAATATTAAATACTAGGAAAAAAAAAACTTGAAAAAAGAATGGTTTTGAAAGCAAGATTTAAAAGTCAAATATTTTTTTATAAAAACGTTTGAAAACATAATGTTTAAAAAAAATAATACTTGCAAGGTTTTTAGAAAAAATTTTTAAAAATTCAAAGGGTTTAAGAAAGAGGGTTAAAAAACTAAAATAAAATATAAAATAATTATTTAAAAAAAGACGTTTCAAAAAGAGTACAATTTGTGTTCATAAAATGAACTTTTTAAATAATAAACGTAATAATAATAAAACTAAAAATGCAAAATTTCATACAAAAATATAAATGATAATATATATATATATATATATATATATATATATATATATATATATGTGTGTGTGTGTGTGTGTGTGTGTGTGTGTACTTTAAAAAATAAATTATATTGATGGTCCTTAGGGTAAAATGGTTATTTTGACAACTTTAACATCATTAATTGTTAATTAACAAACTTAAAAAACATAGATGAAAGAGAAATAAAATTTAAAGGATCATATACACATATTTTAAACTTTAGGGACTAAATTTAAAATTTTAGTGAAACCACATGGACTGTCTATATAATTTACTTTTTTATTTATGTTGATGATATCAACTCTCACCCTAACACAATTAAAAGGTGGAACCAAAACATGATTCGTAAGGTTTATATATATAAACAGGTTAAATGGGTCGTAAATTGATTGTGATGAACAATTGAGTGGCAAATAAACTGATGGATTAGACTCTGTAAAAAATATTTTTTGTTTTAATTTTAAATGAATAAACTTGTTTAATCAAAAGACAAGTCCACATGAACACAATAAATTATAATCAAATAATTGAGCCAAACATGATCTGTTTATTGAACTATTTTAGAGATAACATACAATATTTCAGTTTTTTGTTTTTATTTGAAAGTCTTCTAATTTACTCTATCAAATGTCACTCGTAGAAGTTGAATCTCAGACGTTTAGTATATAAAGACAAATCACCTTACTTTCTTAACAAACACTTTTAAAAATTGATTTTCATCACTGATTTATTATTCTATTATTATAATTACCAATAAAAAGACTAAGGGTGGGTTGTGTGTACGAGTCGTGAGCCCATGATGAGGCCTGGCACAGAGCGGCACCACTGTTGTCGCCCCTAGTTTTCCCTTTTCACAACATGCACTTCTTGTGACCTTGCCCTCATATGAGCGTTGCAACCCGCCCCTCCAACGGCAATTTTTTTATAAAAAAATTTTTCCCCAACACTACAAATACAAACCAATTTCCTGACTACGTGGTTTAAAGTTTGATTTTTAGATTTTTAGTTCTAGTATTTGTTTATTTTTTTAATGTTTTATTTTTATGTTGTTTTTATTTTTGATTTTAATTTTAGTTTGTAATTTTTAAAATTTTATCAAATTATTGCTTTTTAAAATAGTTGGGGCACGCCATGAAATGAATGCCCATTATAAATTTTATGATGTGATGTGATTTGATTTGCGTGATTTGATTTGACATATTTTCATTGGTTGATAAATGGTATAACAAGACACTCGTAACATGAATGCCATCCACCCTAATATTTTTTTTTTAACGGCTGGTTAGCAGTTAGTAGTTAGTAGTTAGTAGTTAGTAGTTAGTATCACCAAGTTAGTAATATTCGTCAATGTCAATGTTTGAACCTTGGATCTTCAAGAGAGGCAAAGCCTCCCACCTCCCCATTAACCACTAGATCAAGAGATCATTGGTCATGCACCCTAATATTAAAACAACTTTTACATATATTATAATATAATAAACATTTTTTCTAAATTAAATATCTATTTATTATTTACTAGATGATATATCCAACACAATATTGTACCATCTTATCTCAGTATCTCACCGATTTAAGTCCCGACAGACGTGCATGTGCATTTTCGCATACAGCCAAGGTCCAATGTATTTCTTCCCAACAGACGTGCATGTGCATTTTCGCATACAGCCAAGGTCCAATGTATTTCTTCCCACTTTAACATGAATCTATATTGTATAATAAAACAGTAAAAATAATGTTACGTGTCGTAACGTGATGCATTTTTAAAAACTAATTACATAATTTTAGATAATAAATTAATTGTTTCATTATTTTTTACTCTATTTTTAAAAACTAGATTGAATTTTCAATTTAAGCAACTCAATTATATAAGTAACTAAATTAATAATTCGTTTCAAATTTTATCTACATATAATCTTATTTAAAACTTTTGTCATTATCAATTAAATTGTTAAATCATATATTTTTAAAATTCTATAAAATTTTATCATAATTATCTCTTCGTATTAAATATTTAATTTAATATTTTGATTTAACTCGTGTAATACACGGGTTTTTAAGCTAGTACGCAATAATTTATGTCGCAATATTCTTTCGAGTCAATTTGCAACATCTCTATGGGTAATTTATTTAAATTTGTAGTTAATTTTTCTAAATGAAAAACTTGCAGCAAACAGATGTAAAACATGACTTGCATAATCTTATTTTAGTTACTAAAGAACTGGTTTTCACTTTTCACGTTTCACGCTATTTAAATATATGGTTAATATTAGAAAAGCAACTGTTTTCTTATTTTTCACAAAAATGTACATATGAAAAAGTTCCTTAACCTAAATTTCATGTAACTGTACGGCGGTACTTATCTTACAATGAATGTAGTCGTGATAAATATTTACTCCTCGTCAAAAAAAGATTATTATTTTTATTATTTTTATAAAAATAAATGTAACTAATCAAACTTTGACAAATTTAAGAGGTAGCTTTTTATTATTTAAAATACTTTTTTACATGCAAGTACATGGCAACTTTTATATAGTAAATTAAGTTGTTGGACTTTTCTATGGTTTTTACATGCGCGTGAATTTTTATACTTCACAAAAATATTGAATGATTTTTTCTTAAAAAAATAGAAAAAATATATTAGTTTTTTTTAATATATACCTAAAAAAGTGGTAAAACTAACATATACAAAATATGTGAAAAAAATTATATAAGATGTCTGACAGAGGGAAAATTGATCTTATTTTATATAGGGTAGATTTGGATATATTAAATTATATATCTTTAATATAAATGAGTAAAAGATTAAAGAAAGTTAAAAACGGAACCAGGAGTGTTCAATTTGTCAACCTTTTAGCACTGTTGACTTAGTCAAACACCACAACAAGATGAAATTGTCAATTTTCTTCTTCATTATTTTATGATAATAAAAACAATCAATGCGTCTTTACTCTTTATTTACCGTCTTGTAAAATCATTTTCCAAACATAAAAAGTAAGTATATGGTACCATGTATCTCTTTGTAGGTTGGATTAACCGAACCAAATCATTTTACTATAGTTTAAAGTTAATTATGAATAAGAATTCTAATACGCATTTTATAGTAAAAAAAAAAAAAAAAGTAGGTATTGATGATTAGATATCACGCTTTGATATTATTTAAATCAATACTTAACATTTATAGATGACTAGTTTTCTAGTCCCATCGATCCCTTATTATTTATTTTTTAACAGCAAAACAAGCCAACTTTATTAATAAACCTCAAGACTTAACAAGGAGCAAAGAGATGCATTAAACATGATACAAAAGAAAGCAACAACACAAAGGTTACAATAAATATATTATTGTTTGCCCTTTGAAGAATCCACCAAAAACTTTGTTTCATTTATGTCCATATCACCATCTTTGCACAAGAAGCACCTCCTCTAAACACTATATTATTGTATTTTAACCATAACCTCCATGTCGTCAAAATACAAAGACATGGTTTAACGACTCAATAATCAACCCGCAACAAGGACAACAGAGATTTAGCATTGCTACTCGAATATTCAGATCGTCCCTAATAGGTAATCTACTAGCGACCACCCTTCAAAAACATCGTGACGGGGATAGATCATAGCAATTTCAGTCTTAACGAGGAATTTTTGGTAAGTGTGAGTTATAAATCCCTTATTGATAATCAAAACACATAACGCACACACATAAAGTAGGGGAGAGATCCCTTGTACTCATATTTATAAATAAAAACCATAAATTACGTATATATAACCATGTGTTACCATGTGTACACACATGGTTTACGTATATGCAAATCATACAAGTTGTATATATGTAATTTGTTTCGTCACCATCTTCGTTTTTTGAGGTTTAAATCTATATATATACTATATAATAAAGGAGTAAAGAGGATATCACATGTCATTATATCGTGCCTCTTGATCCTTATTTTTCCATTCAAACTCATTACGTAATTTAGACAATTAATTTAAGGGGCATTTACATATTTACTCTTTCTAAACTCTTTAATTACATATTTACCCAAGCTAAAAAATTAATTACATATTTTTCATTTGTAAAACATACATATTACATATTTACCTATTTTGTTAAAATTAGTTATGAAATGATTATTATATCAATATTTATACTAAGTTATCTTTACTCATTTTCATATTAAGAATATAAATCATTTATTCTTCAAGTTAGATTCTTCTATATAAATAAAAAATAATAAAATTACAACTGCAAATACAAAAATTTAAAACTTTTTTTGAAAACAATAATCACCGATAATCAAAGTTCGAAATACAAAACACAATTCTCAAAGTTTTAAACAATTATAATAACAAAACATCAATATGTAAAAATCACTTAGTAAAATCAAAATAAAATAGTCATTTGATAGATTGATTCTAATGAAATGGATAAATATGTAATATACATGTATTAGATATTCAAATATATAATATTTGTTGAACCACGGGTATTTTTGCCTTATTCGTTTCATTCCCGTTTTGATAAATTAATTAATTTAGTTTAGAAAAAACTGTTTTAAAATAAATTAATTTTTGGTTCTAATTCTATAAAAATTTATTACTATTAAAGACTAGAGATATTATAACTATCATTTGGTCCTAATTATTTAGTTTTAACCCGCGTAATACACGAAGTTCTAACCTATTTAAAAATATATAATGATCTAAAATAATAAGGTTGAAGTTACTCAAATATATTTTTAACAATTAAAAGAATAAATAAATTATAAGTTATATGATTAGATGTGATTTTTATGATTTTCAATTGCAGACATTGTTTTTTCTTATAAAATTAGACCACTCCTCTTGATTATGAATCAAGAATCCTTACATATGCCATAAAGCACATACTAAAAAATAATTGATTATTATGATTTAACAACCCTAGTGTGTTGTTTGATTATATGTTTAAGTAACGATGTGTTACACCAGTGACACACGAAGAAGACGGAATTAAGACAGATGATACTCGTCTTGAACTAACACGTATTAACTTTTTTTTTTAACGACAATTTTACACCTAGCATTTAATCTTACGATTTTAATAATTCAAACTCACATTACTCTTGTGATAGACAAACATCAATGCTAGATTTGTAATGAGTTTTCATATTTTATAGTCCGTTTTTTTATTACTTCATTATTAACAAAAGAAATCATTTATCATACAAGCGTTAGCAGAAATGATATCATCAAAAGAGTTGTTAGAAAAATATTTTATTAATCAGCAGCCAACTAATTAATTAAATTTTTGCTGCATCATTCAGCTAAATGCTAATCACACAAAAAAAAGTCTAATCCTTGGTCAAACTTGTACAAAGCTCCAATTAATCAACATCATGAGTTGTCACCTAGCGGTAATACTCATTTGTTTTTTAGTAACTATATATATATAACAAGCTTCATTATAAGGTCCAAAACATTCAAACCAAATATGAAATCAGATTTCAAAATCACTATGATGAGCTACTGGTCATGGTGGTGGGAAGTCGACAACGAAAGAGACGCGCTTGCTCGCGCCATACTAACCATCGCGGTTCCACTTTTCACTCTTCTATGGTACAAGTGGACCGTATGGTTCACGAAGAAGGGACCATATCGGTTGCCACCAGGTCCTTACGGCTTACCCATTCTCGGCTACCTCCCGTTTCTTGGGTCCAACTTGCACGAAAGGTTCACCGAGATGGCTCAAAGCTATGGTCCTATCTTTAGTCTATGGCTAGGAAGTAAACTCCATGTTGTGGTGAACTCCATGGAGCTAGCAAAGATTGTGGCTCGTGAACTTGACCATACCTTTGCTAACCGCAGTCCCCCGGTGACAGCACTAACCATCACTTATGGCGCGCTTGATATCGCGTGGTCCAACAACAACGCGCACTGGCGCAACATGCGTAAGCTTTTAGTGAGCCAAGTGTTGAGCAATGCAAATCTTGAGGCTTGTAAGAGTTTCAGAACAAATGAAGTGCGAGCAACAATAAGTAATGTTTATGCAAAGTTGGGGACAGCAGTTGATATCAATGAAATCGCATTCGACACAGAGCTTAACGTTGTAACGAACATGTTATGGGGTTGTAGTGATTTTAGTGATCATTTTCATGGGTTCCGAGAGGTCGAGTTCAAGATCATCGAGTTACTGGGAGCGCCTAATATCTCTGATTTCATCCCGATGTTATCTTGGTTTGATTTACAGGGAAGAAAGCAAGAAATGCAGAGGCAAAAAGAACATCTTGATAGGATTCTTGAAAGCATAATTGAAGAAAGAATCGAAACAAACTCGAAAAAAATCGATAGCGCGGTTGAGGAAGATGGAAGGAAGGATTTTCTGCAGATCATGTTAGAGCTTAAAGAACAGAAAGATGCTGCTGCAGCAGCATTTGATATAGTTCATATAAAGGCCCTGTTATTTGTATGTTTTTCCTAACCTTTCATTTTAATTTCATATATACTACGACACAAACGAGTATCACAAACGGGTTTTTACCCAATGATACGACCTTTGGAGGATTACCAACAGATCACTGGCGGATTCCACCAAAATTCAAATTTTAATTATTTAATTGCAATTTGGTTGATCTGTTGGTGATCCGTCGATAACTAAAGTTAATACTCATTTGTTTAGTACTGAAACTACATGCTTACTAACTAAATAACCGATAACTATAATAACAGGACATCTTGACGGCAACAACAGACACAACATCGACGATGGTCGAGTGGGTGATGGCCGAGATTTTGCGTAATCCAGATGTAAAGACAAAGATTCACGAAGAACTAACAGAGGTTGTTGGTATGGATGACATTGTTGAAGAATCTCATCTTCCTAGATTAAAGTATCTAGATGCAGTAGTCAAGGAGACATTTAGACTACATCCTCCACTTCCTCTATTAATCCAGAGATCCCCCGATGAATCTTGTGTGGTGGGCGGATACATGGTTCCAAAGGGTACTATCGTTTACATAAACGTTTGGGCGATCCATCACGACCCCAAGAACTGGACTGACCCATTGGAGTTTAGACCAGAGAGGTTCTTGAACGGGAAGTGGGACTACAATGGGAACAATTTTAAGTTTTTACCGTTTGGGTCAGGAAGACGTATATGCCCGGGACTACCCTTAGGGGAGAAGATGTTGATGTATATATTAGCATCACTCTTGCATTCTTTTGAGTGGAACTTGCCTAAAGATGAAGAGTTTGAGCTTTCAGATGTGTTTGGATTTGTGACCAAGAAAAGGAAACCACTGGTTGCTATACCTTCTCAAAGATTACCTGATGCAACTCTTTACAAATGAAATGATATGTATTTTGTTCAATAAATGAAATATCATAAACCTTGCTTGATATGAGCCTAAAAAATAAAAGTCTTTAATAATTAAGAGAGTAAATTTTCGCATGTATTTAACACGATATCATTTGTATAAATGTCGTGTTTGTGTTAACCAGTGGATACATGTCTTGTGTTCATGTATCTGACATCATATTCAGGTTCATATCGTGTTCTGGTTCATGTCGTGCTCGCGATTAGACAAAAAAAAAATAATATATACGTTATGTTCAATTCAAAAACACATGTGCGTAAATGTGCATTTTATCAACAAAAGTCAAATACTATTTACTACATAAATCAATGCTAACGCAAACTGTATTTTATCCAGTCTTATTGGTTAGCAACATATTGATGAGACTTATAACTTATCTGTAACAGATTAGAAAAATCACTTACACGAAAGATTCACAATGAGAGGTTCACAAATACAGCCCCATCTTCAGCCTCCAACGCGGAAGCAAGCTTCATGTTGTTGTTGAACTCAAGCTACCAAGCAAAGGTTGTGGTTCGTGAACAAGACTGGACCTATGCTAACCACAACCCACCACTAACAGCGGTAATCATCACCGACAATGGGTCTGGCATCGTGTAGTCCTACAACGACACATACCAGTGCAACATGTGTAAGCTTTTAACTAGCCAATTCAACTTATAATAGGTAGTATTGTACATAATATATTAGGATTAGTTAGAAGCTATACATATAAATTGAGTGAGAGAACAGAGAACTTACTTGATATATGATGCTCTGCGTTTGAGCTTCACTGAACGGTTAAACTCGAGATTCTTCAGCAAATTGATAATCACTCAAACGAATTATACGAAGAATTGATTCTAACAAATTTTGATTGAAGTACAAAGATTAGAGTAAACATGGATTATATAAAATGCTTAATGATTCAATTACAAACAGAAGAATACAAGTCTTAATATAGACAATTAACAAAAAGGAAAGAGCTAATCCTATGGATCTAGCTAAAGTAAAGGATGACCAATATAAACATTCTAAATATACATATGGCTGAGATTGTGCAGTAATTGAGAAATATTCCTTCTGATTATATAATATTTCTTATACGCCCCCGCAAGATGGAGGATCCGTCGGATACTCCGATCTTGGATCGATTTCGAAGAAACGGTGCTCGTGATAAAGGTTTTGTGAGCATATCTGCAAGTTGATCTTGTGAGCTGATATGAAGGACCCGTAATTTTCCTGCTGAGACTTGTTCTCGAACAAAGTGATAATCAAGAGCAATATGCTTCATTCGGGAATGGTACACGGGGTTTGCACAAAGGTATGTTGCTCCTGTATTGTCACAAAACAATGTCGGCGTGTGAGTCGTTATAAGACCTAGTTCTTGGAGTAAATTCTTTATCCATATGAGTTCAGCCGAAGCATTTGCTAAGGCCTTGTATTCCGCTTCCGTGGAGGAGCGGGAAACAGATTTTTGGCGAGTGGACTTCCATGAGATGATGTTGGTACCAAGGTAGAGAACATATCCAGTGGTGGACCGACCGGCATCATTTACACCCCCCCAGTCAGAGTCTGAGAAAGCCGAGAGAGTGAGATTTGAATTGCGTTTTAGGAAGAGGCCATGATGAATGGTGCCTTTAAGGTACCGAAGAACCCGTTTTAGAGCTTGCCAATGGGTTTGGCGCGGATTGTGCATGAATTGAGATAGCTTGTTAATGGCGTATGAAATGTCCGGTCGAGTGAAAGCTAGGTATTGAAGAGACCCAACAAGTTTCCGGAAAGGAGTGGCATCCACCGAAGGAGATGAATCGTGGAGCGATAAGGGTTCGGTGGCGCTAAGAGGTGTGATGACATCCTTTGCGCCATCCATGTGAAACTGTTGTAGTATATCTTGAATGTAACGATGTTGCGACAAAAAGAGACCCGTAGGTGTAGGAATAACTTCAACACCTAGAAAATGATGAAGCATGCCGAGATCTTTGATGGAGAATTTTCGGCTTAAAGCTTGAATGAAGTGATCGAGGAATGATGAATTATTTCCCGTAAGGACTATGTCATCCACATAAACCATGAAATAACAGGTGACTTGTTGATGTTGATAGATAAAAAGGGAGGCATCGGCTAAAGATTTACGAAATCCAAAGCGAAGAAGAAATTGAGTGAGCTCGTTATACCAAGTGCGGGGAGCTTGTTTTAAGCCGTAGAGCGACTTTTTAAGCTTACAGATATGGTTTGGGTATTGGGAGTCTATGTAACCTGGTGGTTGAGTCATGAAGACATCTTCATGAAGAGTGCCATGAAGGAACGCATTGTTAACGTCTAGTTGACGCAACGACCAATTTTTGGATAATGCAATGGAGAGGATGGTGCGAATGGTGATGGGTTTAGTGACCGGGCTGAATGTATCAAAGTAGTCCTTCCCGTGTTGCTGGAGGAAGCCTTTTGCCACAAGTCGAGCTTTGTATTTGGCAATGGAACCGTCGGAATTACGTTTGACCCGAAAGACCCATTTACAACCAATAGGCTTATGGGAGGTCGCGGGTACAAGTTCCCAAGTTTGATTTTGAATGAGCGCGTTAAATTCTACATCCATTGCATTACGCCATTGCGGATCTTTAGAGGCTTGAATATGAGTGGCGGGTTCAAGGGTGTTTGGTAGCGGATGGAGAGTGGTGGTATTTATGGTATTAGAATTAAAGTATTTAGGATTGGGTTTGCGGTTCCGTAGTGGGCGAGTAGAGGGAGAAGGAGGTTGTGAGGTAGGGAACGGTGAGGTAGTGTTGATGTCGGATTGGACAGAGGGAGAGGAGATAGTTGTGGTGTCATTGAGGGGAGTGTGAATGTTGGAAGTGGTGTCAGGTGAAGAGATCGATGGTGAGGAGGGAGTTGGAGTAGGTGTGTTCAAGGTTACTGTAGTGTGGGGATTATGAATATTACTATTGGTGACATTATGTGGTGGAGTGGGAAGATTGCTATTGGTGAGATTGGGTAGTGGAGTGGATGTGAGGGTAGATGGGGTAGGAGTGGTTGTAGTATGGGACTTTGTTTTTGTTTGGTTGGTAGTAGAAGGGATAAATTCATCCGGTGTGGGAAGAGTGGTTAGAGGAGTGCCATGTGTAGTGAATGGAAAAATATGGTCAATAAATTCAACGTGACGCGAATGATAAAGACGATGAGATGTGGGGTCATAACACTTATATGCCGATTTAGAGGAGGAATAGCCAAGGAAGATGCACTTGATGGAACGAGGATGAAGTTTAGAGGAGGCATAGGGTCGCAACCATGGGAAACAGAGACAACCAAAGGGTTTTAGTTTTGTGTATGTTGGTTGGGTCTTGTATAGCCGTTCATAAGGTGACTTGAAATTTAGAATTTGTGTGGGCAATCGGTTGATGAGATAAACCGCGATTTGAAAGGCATGGGACCAAAAATGAAGTGGCAAGTTTGCATGATGAAGTAGGGATAATCCAGTTTCAACAATATGTCGGTGGCGTCTCTCGACGACACCATTTTGTTCCGGAGTGTGTGGGGGAGTTGTAAAGTGAGAAATCCCATTCTTTTGAAGGTAAGGAATTAATCCAACGTATACGCCTCCATTGTCGGAAAAGAGAGAGACAAGTGGCATTTTAAAGAATTTTTCAACTAACGATTTGAATTGGGGGAATAAAATTGAGACATCAGATTTCCGTTTAATGGGGTAAAGCCACGTATATTTAGAATAAAAGTCGACAAAAATGACATAGTATGCATAGCCATCATTTGAAGTTTGAACCGGACCCCAAACATCGGAGTAAATAAGCTCAAGGGGTTTAGACACTTTAAACGAGTTTTCTCCAAATGGTTGTTTATGACTTTTATGTAACGAACAAGAATCACAATGAAAAGAAGCATTCGACATTTTATTATAACCAAGTCCTAAGTTATTAAGCAAAAGTTTTAGAACTTTGATGGATGGATGCCCAAACTTGTGGTGCCAAGAGAGAAGCGATCCAGATGTCTTGATGCTTGAGTTCAGTTGTTGAATGGAATGAGGAGAAACAGTAGAAGCATAATAGACATCATTAATGTTCACACCCCGCATGAGTCGCGCCCCCGTGCGAAGATCCTTAACAAAAAAATGAAAAGGAAAAAATTCAACGGAAACATTATTAGTTTTGCAAAGTTTAGCAACTGAAACGAGATGGTTACGTAAATGAGGAACAAGTAAAACATTGTTTAAGTTTAATGTGCGAGAAGAGGTGGGAAGAGAAGTATGGCCGGTGTGAGAGATAGAGAGGGTTTTACCATTTCCGAGCACGATCTCATCGGGCCCGCCATACTCGGAGAGGTTGTGTAAATAAGACCGGTCCGGTGTAGCATGATCAGAAGCCCCGGTATCAAACATTAGTGGTGATGGAAGTTGTGACGAGCTTGCCATGGATGCATTAACAGTTGGGTTGGTAGAAACATTGATGTTGTAGTCTTCTAAGAAACGTGCTAGCTTCCGGCAGACTTTAGTATCATGACCTGGAATGTTACAAAAATGGCAATAAAGATTATTTCGGTTAGTTCGAGAATGATGCATATGTCCACTGTGTTGTTGAAATGGGCCACTGTTATAGTTTGGTGATGGAGTGGTCCTTGGCCCACTTGAGTTGGGCCTATTTGAGTTTCGGCCAGTAGAGAAAGGCCTTGAAAGAGGTCTGGATCCATGGCGTTGAGTGCTGTTGACGGTAGTCACCAGGGGTGTTGGGTTGGAGGCTTGGAGCGATCTTTCGTGATCTACCAGTTTTTCATAGAAATCAGAAAAGGTGATCGGCGTGTCTCGAATCTTCAAGGCCGCTGATATTTCTTTGTAGTCGTCACCGAGGTGAGTGAGAATGTGAACGATAAGATCGTCATCATCAACCGGCTTTTGGGCCAAGGCGAGTTCATCTGCTATTGCTTTCATTTCATTGAGGTATTCTGCAACAGGTTTGGTGCCCTTACTGTGTGTAGCAAGTTTGGATCGGAGGGAGATGATCCGGGACCGCGACACTCCAGCGTAGCTTTCGGTGAGGCGTTTAAAAAGCTCATTGGACGTGTTCGCAGAAGATACAATTGGTTGAATCGCATCCGAGCAACTTCCAAGAAGTGCTCCGAGGAGGATTTGATCTTGGCGGAACCAGCGACGGTATTCGGGATTCGGTTTGCCTTCAAGAATTTTTGGTGGTACTTCGGTACGGCCATCGATAAATTGTTCGAGTTCAAATCCCATTAGTGTGGACAATACTTGTTTACGCCAGGAGGGGAAATTATTGGCAGTGAGTTTGATGGGAAAATTAGCATGGGTGGATAGCTCAACAATGGTAGAGGAAGAAGACATAGTGAACAGGGGGCTGTGTTGGATCGAAAGAAAACTCAAGGGAGTTGAAAAGCTCTGAATACCATATAAAATGCTTAATGATTCAATTACAAACAGAAGAATACAAGTCTTAATATAGACAATTAACAAAAAGGAAAGAGCTAATCCTATGGATCTAGCTAAAGTAAAGGATGACCAATATAAACATTCTAAATATACATATGGCTGAGATTGTGCAGTAATTGAGAAATATTCCTTCTGATTATATAATATTTCTTATAGATTATATAGAAATTGGCTGAATTCCAAATGTCATTTGAAAAGTTATGTAATATTTGTTACAATGAAGTTTGAGTTACAAATTACTAATTGAACTTCCAAATGTCATTTTAGAAGTTATTACTAAAACATATAACATGTTTGAAGAGAAAAATATGGATTAAGCAAGTCAATCTGGAACCTGAGTCTGTAAGTCGACCAAAAATGACACGTTTAGTTAAAAGTAAACATCCGTTCTACTTGATAACGACTCGTTAAACTAACCTGCAATGTTGTCGTGATCGGCCAGGCATTGTATCTTCTTTCTTTTCTTGTGCCTTCGACATTTCTGGAAAGGCTAGAAGCATATGTTTTTTATTCTTTTATCTTTCGTAAATAATTAGGAATTTATCACTACATTATATATCTTTCTACTCTAATAAAATGGTAACTAAGGGGGACACGTGATGACACCACATTCATCCTCATCAAATTTTTCCCGCTTCTCTCTCTGATTAAATTATAACATTAATTAGTAGTATTAACGTTTTTAAAATTAGAATAGTTTTTATAATAAATTAGGAAAAAGATCTCTTTAGTAATGTTATTTCTAAATAAACAAATTTTTATAAAATAATAAATTTTTCTAAAACATCAAACTTTTTTAAATAAACAAAATATTTTAAAAATGGTGTTTTTACAAAATAATTTTTTATAAACAAAAAACAATTAAAATTAAGAGTTATAATAAGAATTTTTTTAAAAATTACATTTTTTTAAAACGTTTATTTTGAATTAAAATTTTTATTCTATTTATAACAAAGAAAATTTCAATAATATCTAATTTTAAAATATCATTATAATTAATAAATTTTTATTTTTTATATTTTATTTATTCAATTCGTATAATACACAGGTTTACTAAAAGTTGTTATTATATATTTAAATACCATATCGCTAGCTATGGTACCACGTATTCAAGTACTAAAGCTCATGTGGCTCATGGTACAAGCTGTTGATGCAGCTTTTGTTTTATATATTTTTATTCTATCCGCTGAAAAAAAAATCATTTCTAATACAAGCAACACCACAAATGATATCGTCAAAACAGATGTTACTTGTTAGACCAAAATTATAATTAATCAACAGCCAATATATAACAATTTTAGTGTATGATCCGATTAATCTAAGAAAAGTCACATCCTGATCAAACTTGTACAAATGCTCCAATTCTATCAACATCACCATGACTTGTCAGAAGATGATACTCACTTAATAGATGTCATTCTATCTATAACAAGCTTCATATACATAAGGTCCAGATCATTTATACCACAAATGAAATAAGATCTTGAAATCACTATGATCAGCTATTGGTCATGGTGGTGGGAAGTCGAAAACGAAAGAGACGCGCTTGCTCGTGCCATACTGACCATCGCGGTTCCAGTTTTCACTCTTCTATGGTACAAGTGGACCGTATGGTTCACGCAGAAGGGAGCATATCGGTTGCCACCAGGTCCCTACGGCTTACCCGTTATTGGGTACCTCCCGTTTCTTGGGTCCAACTTGCGCGAAAGGTTCACCGAGATGGCTCAAAGATATGGTCCTATCTTTAGCCTAAGGCTAGGAAGTAAGCTCCATGTTGTGGTGAACTCCATGGAGCTAGCAAAGGTTGTGACTCGTGAACTTGACCAGACCTTTGCTAACCGTAGCCCACCGGTTGCAGCCCTAACCATCACCTATGGCGCGCTTGACATCGTGTGGTCCAACAACAACGCGCACTGGCGCAACATGCGTAAGCTTTTAGTGAGCCAAGTGTTGAGCAATGCAAATCTTGATGCTTGTAAGAGTTTCAGAACAAATGAAGTGAGAGCAACAATAAGTAATCTTTATGCAAAGTTGGGGACAGCAGTTGATATCAATGAAATCGCCTTCGACACAGAGCTTAACGTTGTAACGAACATGTTATGGGGTTGTAGTGATTTTAGTGATTATTTTCATGGCTTTCGAGAGGTCGAGTTCAAGATCATCGAGCTACTGGGAGCGCCTAATATCTCTGATTTCATCCCGAGGTTATCGGGGTTTGATTTGCAGGGAAGAAAGCAAGAAATGCAGAGGCAAAAAGAACATCTTGATAGGATTCTTGACAGCATAATTGAAGAAAGAATCAAAACAAACTCGAGAGGAATCAATAGCGCGGTTGGGGAAGATGGAAGAAAGGATTTTCTGCAGATCATGTTAGAGCTTAAAGAACAGAAAGATGCTGCTGCAACATCATTTGATATAGTCCACATAAAGGCCCTATTATTTGTATGTTCATCCTAGACCTTTCATTTCTTTTTCATAAAACTACAAATTTACTAAGAAACAAAACAAGCAAAAATACTCAGTAAAATGGTCTAGGATGGTAAGATGAAGCTTAACCTTAACTCTATTCTAAGAGATAGAGATGTAGCACCCAAAGAGATTCCGGCTCAATAAAACCTTTTTTTCTCTTTCTTTTTTGAAAACATAAAACGACCCTTTTAAAGATAGGGCGCTATGACGTAAGCCATAACCTATAGACGACCAATTGACGAATCCTCAAATGGTCGTATGAAAGTAGTGTGGAATTAGATTGTTAGTGTTGTAACTAACTAAATAATCTATAACTATAATGACAGGATATCTTGACAGCAACAACAGACACAACATCAACGATGGTCGAGTGGGTGATGGCTGAGATTTTGCATAATCTAGATGTAAAGACAAAGATTCTGGAAGAATTAACTGAGGTTGTTGGTATAGGTGACATTGTTGAAGAATCTCATCTTCCTAGATTAAAATATCTGGATGCAGTAGTCAAGGAGACATTCAGACTACACCCTCCGCTACCTCTGTTAATCCAGAGATGCCCTGATGAATCTAGCGTGGTGGGCGGATACATAGTTCCAAAGGATACCATCGTCTACATAAATGTTTGGGCGATCCAACACGACCCCAAGAACTGGACCAACCCATTAGAGTTTAGACCAGAGAGGTTCTTGAACGGGAAATGGGACTACAATGGGAACAATTTGAAGTTTTTACCATTCGGGTCAGGAAGACGAATATGCCCAGGATTACCCCTAGGGGAGAAGATGTTGATGTATATATTAGCATCACTCTTGCATTCTTTTGAGTGGGACTTGCCTAAAGATGAAGAGTTTGAGCTTTCAGATGTATTTGGATTTGTGACCAAGAAAAGGAAACCACTGGTTGCTATACCTTCTCAAAGATTACCTGATGCAACCCTTTACCAATGAAATAATTATATATGTTGTTCAATAAATGAAATATCATAAATCTTCAAATAGACTATATTGTATAGTCTTTAAGAACTTAAGAGAGCAAATATGTACTTTTGTATTTGGCTGTGATATCATTTAAATACCAATTCATACTCGTGTCGCATTCATGTATTTGATAAGATATTTAGGTTCATATCGTGTTTGGGTTCATGTTGTGTTCACGTTCAAACAAAAATCACTATTTATGTTAGAGGATTTGTGAATGTAAGTAAATATGTAAGATTTAGAGGGTGTGTGAATCTGTTAGTAGAACAAACAAAAATAAAAGCTTTCTAAATATTTGCATTTTCCCTTATTGGCTCATTCTTTCAACTAGTTTTATACTTGTCCGTTTGCTAGGTATTTTAATGTCATACTGGCATAACTATAATTAATCGTATATTCATATCGACATAATTCTTAGGCCACCCAATGGAGCCTTTAGCCTAAATGGCCGGAGGAAGTTATTAGCTTCCCTAAAAAAAAGACCCGCTTTTTAGATCACATGAATAAGACTTTCGACAGAGAAAATCATATGTTTCCCAAGAGCATACTATTTTAAAATAAATGCAAGTTATGACGGTAATGGTTCACATTTATTTATTAATTATCATCAGACTTCATAAACATAGAATTTGAAAAACTTAAAAATCTAACATGCTCAACAATTTATTTGTGTATCAAAGGACACCTTTACTTGTTTAGCTTGCCATAACGTCTCTTGTATATCAATTTCTTCACACATTTCAAATCAGGGTATCTATTAAAAAGATTTATTTAACACATTAATGCTTAAATAATCAAAGCACGTTTATAATGATAAATTTTTAATATACCCATAGGTTTCGTACGGCTCCACCATGTGTAGCATTTCCTTGTTAACTTTTAGAAAACATAAAGAAACATAAAATAAATGCTAAACACATAAAATGCATTTTATTTTTAAAATAATATTATTAGAATATTGAATTTTTAATAGACTATTACCTTTTCGCCTTTGCTCCCAATTGTTTAAGTCAACAAGAGTTAGCTCCTTTCCTATAATTGGTTCCATAATGTCAACAATAAATCCCTACATGAGGAATATGAATTGTCATGTAAAATATGACATGCATCTAAGTGATCAAAAGAGGTTTAAAAAATAAAATATATAATTTAAAAATACAGCTCACCAACACAATATCTGACAATTTCCAAAAATATATAAACAAATTAAGGATTTAACCTGTTAACTATCAAAATGATTACACAATATGCTATCAAAATATTATTTAGGTCACAAGCGTATAGTAAGAGTACACTTGGGGAGAGTGTTGACCATTTCATTTTTATTTATGATTTTAAAATTTATTCATTTGATATATTAGTTGTAAAATATAAAGTATTTTGAGGGCAGCTCAACTATTTTGAGGGTCAAGACGAAGTAAAGGCTTGAGCACTTTCTCAAAAAAGATAATTATAATCTTAAGCGAGAAACCAACAAGAAGGCCAATAAGTAAATGATCTTGAGTGCAACTAAATCCTATACAATTTATAATACAAAAGTATAAACATGTAAAGTATTAAAGATTGTTGACAAGATATAACTCTTTTAAGATTTCAGTTTATCTTCTTTTTTACCATAAAAGTTGATATATATGATTTTGTAAAATATACATACATTCAATGAAAGCATGGTATGGTAATATAGTTTAGATGTTCCAAAACCAAAGACCATATACTTCATCTTCTATTTCAAGACCTAACATATAATATAGAACGGTTTAGATGATCTAAAACCTAAAAGCATGATATCACAATATAGAATGTTCATCTAGAAATCATTTTAGTGTTTAGGTATCAGATGCAGAATATTAAAACAAAGAAAACGAATCTGATGATAATGCTGGTAAAGTGGTAATGAAGTACCACAAAATAATTTTGTTAACTAAGTGAACTAATCAATTGGACTTGAAGAACAGAATCATGTGAACAAATTATTAGAAATACATGAATGATTGAAAATGTGTGATAACCAAAGATTAGTTATTATCCAATAATACTAAGGGGCAACTGAGGCAAGATGAAACAGAATGAATGTTCTTCAGTGAAACCATTAAGAAGTTGTCTATGACTTGTGAATCGTTGTTCATATAATGAGATATCATAATCAGTAACAACGAACACATGCAGAGCTATACACTTCAGTTAACAAAAATCATTATAAATCAAACAAATTATTGTTTTTAGTTTTAAGATTTACCTGAAGCTTTTGATTTCTACACCTTTTGTGTCTATTGCTCCAACATTTCTCCTCCTTTTCCAGTGTATCCAGTCACCTATATCTTCACCACACAAATTCTCAGGTTCTGAACTCATCAGGATTTCAAAATAAATTATATTCTTCTATGATTGTAAGTGTAGCGTTCTTTTTTGACAAATGCTAAAATAGAAATAGAAACTAATGTTAAAATCTCCAAATTAATAGCATACCTTCTATCTCTTGAGTCTTTCATATTCCTCATCCAAATGTGAAATTTTGTTCTCTAGTTCATGCGTGTAAGCCTGATTCAACTTTAAAAAAAAATAGCATTTTTATAACCTGTCTAAACTACCTACCTGAAATCAAACTTAACTTTTAAAAATCATACATGTTTTCTTGTTTGTGAATGTGCATTTTCTTCCACCTTAATGTGCAGCAGATTTCATATTCTTAATCAGCCTCCTTCCCACATTGAGGTTTGCAACCATGGTGACAAATCATTGGATTGACATCTGAGAGTCAACAAAAAAATCAAATACCATTTATAACATAAATCAATGTAGTCTCATTGGTTAGTAGGATATTGATGGTACCAATGACTTTTCTTTAACACATTCTCTTGATTAGAAAAATCACTTACACAATAGATTCACAGCGATAGGTTGACAAAAACGGCCCCATGGACCTAGCAAAGGTCATGGTTCGTGAACAGGACTACACCTTTGCTAACCACAACCCAATAATAAATTCATTAACAAACCCAATAACAATATAATCATTCTAGCCTATTAAACTAACAATCATAATTAGTTTAGTCCACTATCATTTACCCAAGTAACCCAATCTAATACGCAATAACAAATTGATTATTATAGCCTACTAAAACTTAGAACTCATTAACAATCCTATAAACCTTTTGCATAGAGGGTATTGATTTTGTATTATAGGCGCCCGTTTTTACTGTGTGCCCACGCCCTAAAGTTTTTCATATATTCTCAGGAACGGCCCTATGCAAAACTCAAGGCTCCAGATGATGGAAGTCAGATCCGACAATTGTGAGCAAACTGTCTTTGGTTGCTTGACGTTTTGGCGATGGGTTCCGTAACTTTAAACATAGACAAAATTATATCCATTAAGATAATGACTATCTTTCTACTCTAATAAAATAGTATCTTGGGGTGACACGTGTCGGCACCACATTCATTCTCACCAAAATTTTCCCGCTTCTCTCTTCTGTTAAATAATTACCTGAATTATCAATAATATTATTTAACTTTTTTAGAACAAAAATAGTTTTTTTAATAAATTTAAAAAAAGATCTATGTTATTTTTAAAAATAATTTTTATAGAATAAGAAATTTTTACAAAACATCAAACTTTTTTAGAACAAACTTTTTAATAAGAAATTTAAAAAAAGATCTATGTTAAATAATTTTTAAAAATAATTTTTATAGAATAATTTTTATAGAATAAGAAATTTCATATAAAATGGATTGTACTCACGTATTTTTAATGAACATGTTGTGAATGCTCTAAGTTACCAATTGTTTTTTGATACGGGGTTGAGTTTGATGGTAATGCTAGTGGAATTAGAGTGGTATGACTTCCTTTGTGATTATTGGTTGAGATGTTGTTTAAGACAAATTGATGTAATTTAAGTGTGTTGTTAAGATACAGTAACGTTCGCAGTTAAAAAAATTACAAACTTTTTGAAGTTTTCACTTTAACCATCTTTTGTAATTTTTTTTATTGATTCTATAGTTGTAGTTAGATATTGTAAAATTTTGTAATTGTTCAATTTAAATTGTGTTTTGAAAACATAAATTATCATTTTTAACCATGAAATCAGACACCGTCGGATTCTACGTTTAATTATGATAGGCATTGAACCATTACCTGTTACGCATTTTGGTTTTTAATAAGTAAAATAATAACGCACGTGATATATATTTGGCTGTTTCCCCCCATCAACAGCATCACCGAAAACCAAAAACAGACGAAACACAATATTTGAACTTTAGTCACACCAAAAAGTATTATTGTTATTATTCTATTTATTTTTTTATTATTATATTGGATATTCTATATATATAGTAGTTATTATTTAATTATAATAACAACTGTCAGTAAATGATATGATAGCACTTTTTAATTTTTGTATCATATATCATTATAATTTATAATAGCATATCACATGCTTTAAACCTCTTGTTATTATATTTTATGCTTAATTTACTATTAGCATCATTATTTTGACTTTTTTTGGATTATATTCTCATTTTCACTATATATAGAAAGCATTACACAGAATCCTTATATTATGTTCGTGTGACAGTTTTAACTCATAAGTTTAAGAAAAGTTATATATGTCTGGTTCTTAGTGTTCACTGATGAGTAACACAAATGGCTATTTTCCAAACAGACGATAGAAATCTGTTAAAATACTGGTTAAACAACTGCTATACCGCTTAGCTTAAAAAAAGATTAAAAAAACACATGAAAACATGATCCCTTGTTTGAAGAGTAATTTTGAAGGAGAGGGGTGGTCATTAAAATTTTATTTTTTTTATTTTTTAATTGAAAATGGAGGTATAATGGTCAAATTAAAAAGTCAATTTCAAAAATAGACGACCATTAATTTCAAGACCACCTGTCTTATCCGTCAGTTAACATTGAAGGTCAAAAACGAAATTTCTCAAACTTAAGGATCAAAACTGTAACATGAACATATTAAAAGGGCCATCAGTGTAAAGTTTTCACTTTATAAGTATAACTATTATTGTATATTTGTATGTATGCATTATTCCAGAAGTGGCTATCATTTGTAACAAAAATGATATCAGAAGTTGTATACAAGAGTAGCCTCACAATCCTCACTTGCTGGTCATGGTGGCGGGAAGCCAACAACCATCAAGACAAGCTTGCTCGGACCACGTTAACCGTCTCCGTCCTGACACTCGTATTCATATGGTACAAGTGGAGGTTATCTTATTCGCAACATGGCGCGACTCGCTTGCCCCAGGACCCTACGGGTTACCCGTTATAGGCTACCTCCCGTTTCTCAGCTCCAACTTGCACGAACGGTTCACTGAGATGGCGCACAAATACGGGCCCATCTTCAGCATGCAGCTTGGAAGTAAGCTTCATGTTGTGGTGAACTCAATGGACCTAGCAAAGGCTGTGGCTCGTGAACAAGACCACACATTCGCTAACCGTAGTCCTCCACTCACAGGACTTATCATCACTTGGGGTGGGATGGACCTTGTATGGGCTAACAACAACACACACTGGCGTAACGTGCGTAAGCTTTTGGTCAGCCAAGTGCTCAGCAACGCGAATCTTAATGCTTGCCAAGGTTTTAGAACGCACGAAGTGAGAAAGACGGTTAATGAAGTTTACACTAAGATGAGGACAAAGATTGATATCAACAAAGTTGCTTTTGATACAGAACTTAATGTTGTAACTAACATGTTATGGGGATGTAGTAAATCTAATGAAGGGGATAATTTTGGTGATGTTTTAGATGGGTTTAGAGAAGTTGAGTTCAAGATTATCGAGCTGATGGGAACACCGAATATCTCTGATTTTATCCCATTTTTATCGCGGTTTGATCTACAGGGAATGCAGCAGGAAATGCAGAGGCAATTGGAATACGTTGAGCGAGCTTTTAACCATATTATTGAAGGAAAACTCAAAGCGAAATCCAGCAACACCGCTGATGCCGTTGGTGAAGATGGAAGAAAGGACTTTCTTGAGATCTTGTTAGAGCTAAAAGAAGAGAAAAATGATCCAAAATCTTTTAGCATCATTCATATTAAAGCCTTATTGATTGTAAGTCTTTACTTACTTCCTTTTTGTTCTTTATACAACTATGAACATGGCCCGATGGGGAAAACGACGTAATCTAAAAGAAGATGCTTTTTTTAACAGAATATAGTGGTTGCAGCCACAGACACGACATCAACAATGGCGGAATGGGTGATGGCAGAGATTTTGCATAATCCTGGTGTAATGAAAAAGGTTCAAGATGAACTTACAGAGGTTGTTGGCATGAACAATATCGTCGAAGAATCACATTTACCAAAACTAACATATTTAGATGCAGTGATCAAGGAGACATTCAGACTGCACCCTCCACTGCCTTTCTTGATCCAGAGAAGCCCAGATGAATCTTGCATGGTTGGTGGCTACACAATCCCAAAGGGTACCATCGTGTACATCAATGTTTGGGCGATCCAACACGATCCACAGAACTGGACCGACCCATTGAAGTTCAAGCCCGAGAGATTCTTAAATGGTAAATGGGATTACAATGGAAACAATTTCAAGTTTTTACCATTTGGGTCAGGGAGAAGAATATGCCCTGGGATCCCCCTCGGGGAGAAGATGCTTGTGTATATATTAGCCTCCCTCTTGCACTCTTTCAATTGGAACTTGCCTAAAGACGAAGAATTCGATCTTTCTGATGAATTCGGATTTGTGACGAAGAAAAGGAAACCACTAATAACTATACCCTCTCAAAGATTATATGATTCAAGCCTCTACATGTGTTAGAAGATAAGTTATATGCTAAATAAAATATGCATGTTTGGTTCCTTTGAACTTAGTAAGTGGAGATTCATCCAAAATTCTTAACTATAAGTTTTTGTAAGCAAAATATGTTCTTCCTTTTTTGTTAGTTACAAAGTTATAGTAGTATTTTCTTATGAAACCTATTGTGAATCTTTTAATGCTTATTTTGCAAAAACATTCATAACAAACATGACATATATACAATATTCAATGAGCCTATTCACTGTCCAAGAGACATCATTGTCCAAATTTTTAAAATGATTTACAGGTTATGCATACCACTTGCTTGATATGTAATCCCCTTAATCTCATCTTGATTAAACAATTAGTTCTCTGCACGACCTCCATCTTAAAATCAAGGACGACGGTCACAGAGGAGTTGTGTTAATGTTATAAATTAAATTAAGGAGGTTACTAAAGAAGTTTATTGATGGTTGGTCATAGAACAGGTTAATATCCATTTTCTAGTTTATTGTGGGTTTATGCTTTAAATTTGTGCCTAATTAGATAGTTATGTTTTCGTTGAAGTCATAATGGTAAATTTTTAGGATCTAAGGAGAGAATTCGAGACTTCACAACTGAATCTATTTGTTTGTCTCTTACGCCATTGCATTGCAACACTTTCACTTCTTGACTCCGCAACTAATGTATATGCCACCACTACACTACCATTTAGCAAATAAGTGTCAATCTTTTTTTCTTGCACCAGACAACAAATTCGTTAACTCTTACACGGCTTTTGATATATCATCTCCCTAACTTCATATGACAACCAACTTCTTCAAAAGTTGTTCGGCCACCAAGAGCATCGACAATTCCCTAATACACTAGCACTGCCCCTATTTCAACCTCCATAATCCAAAGTCCTTCCTATCGAATTTCTCTAGATAAAAGTTGGATTTCTGACAAAGAAAAAGAAGCCACTAATAACTATACCCTCTCAAAGATTATCTATTGCAAGGCTGCAAGCCTCTACTTCTGAATTCTGACAGAACATAAGATGTTTGATGCTTATTTCTATTGAACCTGATAAGTGAAGATTCATCTACAAGTCTTGAACTTTTTGTAAAGAATATGTTGTTTCTTTTATGTGTAACAAAGTGGCACATGGGTTTAATTCCTTATACAAGAAAGGTAACATTTATCTTGTCACATTTAACCAACAACCATGTATGTATAGTCTTTATAAATTAACCATTACATCACTCAGGACTTACATCAAACACCTGGTGTGCATCTATGTAAACACATTCTTGACGAACACCAAATATTTACCAGATTCAAACAGCCAATTCAACTTATAAGAGGTGCTATTGTACATATTATTAGTGGGCATTTGGTTGGAAGGAATGGAATGGAATTGAGAAACTAGTATAATTTTTAAGTAAAATTGTGTTTGATTGAGCAATTAAAAGTAAACCGAAGGGAATGTTTCATCTCAAATTCCCTTAGTTGTGGGATTTCAAAATCCTTCCACCTAAAGAGGGAATTTGAAATCCCACAACTAAGGGAATTTGAGGTGAAACATTCCCTTGGATTTTATATTTCATTACCCACTTAAACATAATTTTGCTTGAAAATTATACTTGTTTCTTAATCCATTCCATTCCTTCCAACTAAACGCCCCCTTAGAGTAATTTAGAAGCTATATAGATACATTGAGTGAGAGAACAGAGAATTACTTGATATGCGATGATCTGCATTTGAGCTTGATTGAACATCGAGATTCTTCTGCAATTGATGAGCACTCATATGAATTACGTAAAGGAATCGATTCTCTTTACGTAATTGATTCTCACTAAGTATAATTGAAGTTAAAAGTCTAGACTTTACATGAATTATAGAATTTGGAAGAGTTTCAAATTTCATTTGAAAAGTTTTAAGTAATATTGTTACAAGAAAGGATTAGTTTCAAATTACAATTAACTTTCAAATGTCAATTTAAAAGTTATAAATATGTAACATGTTTTAACTTTTAAGAGAAAAATATGGATTAAACAATTTGTGACCCTAGGTCCGTTGGTCGACCAAATCTCGACACGTATAGTTAAAAGTGGGTCTTTGTTTTACTCGAAAACGACTCGTTAAAGTGTTAAACTAACCCACAATGTCATCGTTATCGGGTGGTGATCATGCCCTTATGTGGAGATCTTAATTTTTTTCTTGTACCACTGTTTATTTTCAAGAAAACTAGGCACGTATGTTTTTGTTTCTTTATCTTTCTTTAATAATTAGGAATTTATCATCGCATTATATATTGTATATTAAAGAACTCTTAGTAGCTACAGTACCACATACAAATACTAAAGCTCATGATACAAGTTGTCGAAGTTGCTTTTGATTAATATTTTTTAATTCTAGCTTTTGAATTCTTATGATTAATATAATTGGGTTTAAACATGAGAAATTATAAAAATTTAAAATTACATCAAGACTACCATGTTCGTTCACCAAATTTCACCCATGCTTTATACATGAGAATGAGGTATATCTTATCACATCCACCACCTTTGATGCCAATAGAGGCTTGGAATTGAAGATAAGATCATTGCGAGCCTTTCATATGAACTACAACGTTGCCCATGTAAATTGAAAGGACCGTCTCATCTTCTTTTGATTCACGTTTCCTAAAGATGAAGTCGTGAATAATAATTACTCTCTAATGACAGGCAACCACTTGATCTTTAAAACACCAACATTTTACATCCAACCAAACCATAGATGAAAACGGGCACGACAGGCATTGACTCACCCATGTCAAGGATTGATGTTTAGTAAGTTAATAACATCAAGTTAGTAATTATTTATTTATATCAGGGATTGATCCATAACCTTCAAAAAAAACAAAGCTTCCGAACTTTCAAACCATTAGATCAAATGTCATTGGCTCCAATTCCAGCTCCTACCTGATTCGTATGCACCAAATCTATCGGCAATTGTGCAATCCTTCTCTCTTTCCAACTTAAACAAACTAGGGAATTGAATGTACAAAGGAGAGTCACCAACCCAACTATCTTTCCAAAAACTTAATAATTTTCCATCATCCACCAACTTTTCATGAAATTCGGAACTCTCACATTTTCCTTTTGAAGTTCCACGGCAATTATTATTATTTCTTTAAGTTTCTTTTTATTTTTATGAACTTTTCATCCTTATATTTATTCACGTTTAAACGTTATTTTTCTAACGGATATCAAATACATTGACTCTCCCTGTAAAAATTACATTTGTCACAAATGCGTAGAAAATTAGGTTTTCTAACGCATTTCCGATGGACATGCGTGTCACAACATCAATTTCTTTCCGGTAGTGTATGAGTTTAAATTTAAATATTCAACGGCATCAGTTCGTGAGTTAAAAATTCATATTCGACAACTAAGTTTGAAATTCAATTTTCATGTCAACTCGATTCGAAAATCAAATCTCTTATGTTAATGTGTTTTCAATGATCGGAAAGAACTTTGGCGTGAACAAAATAAAATATTTGCAAATCTTTTTGTTTCTATATGTCACGCCATACAAGATAAATTATATAAATTATCTCTGGAATAACTCAATCTCCATAGATGGCCCATCTAATCTTGTTTTATATAGGTACAATTATTAGATAGAAATGATAGGTCGTTTGGAAGTATGTTTAAAGTATTGAGACGAATTCAAATATCATAACGACGAGAAATATAATCTTTTTAAAGGTATAAATATGTATAGTAATGTGATTGATAACCCGATATAAGAATATGTTCGTCTTACCCCACCTCATTTAAATTAGTTCTCGTCCATTTCTTTCTGTCTTACACTGACGAGTCTATCCCTAGCTATTATATTCACAGTATATTCTTTATAAACATGTACGTATGTTCCTTATCTTATACCAAATAATCGTGAATGGTTGTAAGTGAAAGATATAGAAAAAGTTACGGTTATCTTTGTATTTGGAGAAAAAGTGTTTTTTAATATTTTTGAAATTGGTTGTAAGTGAAAGAAATATAAAAGGTAATTATAAAAAAAATATAAAAAGTATTCTTTTGTTAGAATAAAAAGATAATACATTTTTATCCTTGAATTTTGCAATAATTTTTAATGCATATTTTATAAATTGAATTTAATAATTATCTATACTACAAAAAATGTCAACACAAAAAGCTCTTATTAAATGTTTTAATTTTAAATGAAGTATCATTTTTCCTTATCCCAAATGTAATACAATAATAGTAGCAAAGATATACACCTCTTTCTTATAGCTTTTAACTAAATTAATAAAATTTTATAATTCCACTGTTAATCATAGATTATTAATTAATATATATAAACAAGCAAGTAATTACATGCGTTTCACGGCATCGCATGTCAATGATGAATAAAAAATTATATGAAAAAGTAGATATAAAAAAATACAAAATAAATTTCCTCAAAATTATAAGTTTAAATTGAGTGAGGATGTAGTATTTATTTTAAAAAGTTTCTTAAATATAACAAAACTTACACACCATAGAGAGTGATGGAGAAAGCTTATTGTCTCCACTTCTTCATCATCATCATCTCTATATCATTTTTTATATTTGCACATTCAACAAACCCATCTGAAACCTCCGGCAGCTCAGCCACTACGCCACCGTCGGCCGCCACCAACACTCACCGGAGCACCAATCTCCGATCAACTGCAACCTTCAACTCCGGTGATCACAATTCCGACCACCACTTCACAGACACCCCACTTCACCCACTTGACCCGTTAACCGTACCCGAAATCAACAAGATCCGATCCATTCTATCAGCGTATGAACCCTTTTCGTCGTCTTTCCCGTCTGTCAACACCGTCTCTTTAGACGAACCCGACAAGAGTCAAGTACTTGGTTGGAGAACCGGTGACCCGCTCCCGCCCCGAAGGGCATCAGTCATATGTATTTTAGATGGACAAACCCATATTCTAAATGTTGATTTGAGTGTCAGTGGTGTTACTGGCGATGTTGTTAACATTGGGTCAGGATACCCAATGTTAACAACTGAAGACCAGATAACAGCTTCACAGGTCCTTTATTCGGACCTGGAGTTTAACAAGTCTATTTTGGCTAGAGGGGGTGGACTTTAACGATCTAGTCTGTGGCTCCTCGTCACCGGGCTGGTTTGGCCCGGACGAGGAGGGCAGAAGAATCGTTAAAGTCCAGTGTTTTTCCAACCAAAACACTTCTAACTATTACATGAGGCCCATAGAAGGGCTAACGGTTACTGTTGACATAGACAAACGTGAAGTCGTCAAACTAACTGATACTGGTCGAGACATTCCTGTACCAAAAGCAACTAATACAGACTACCGATACTCGACAACAAGTCCGTTTTCGGGTATGGGCCCGGAAACAAACCCTATGTCTATGGAACAACCCAAAGGCCCTAGTTTTACTGTAGAAAATAGGCATACGGTGAAATGGGCCAATTGGGTTTTCCACATAAGGCCCGATATATGTGCTGGGATGATAATATCCCAAGCCATGATTCGGGCTGACAATGGGGAATACAGGAGTGTGATGTACAAAGGGTTCCCATCCGAAGTGTTTGTACCGTATATGGACCCGGATCAAGCTTGGTACTTCAAGTCATATATGGATGCGGGTGAATACGGGCTCGGTGCAACCGCGATGTCCCTTTTGGAGTTGAACGATTGCCCGCGATACGCGTATTATATGGACGGGTGTTCGCGAGAGCTGACGGTCGTCCGTACGTTCAACCGAATATCATTTGCATATTTGAACGTTACGCTGGAGATATTGGTTGGAGACATTCAGAAATTCCAGCCATGGGTTTTGATGTAAGTCTTGTGTTATTTATGGTTAGTATTTTGTTAATGTTATAATCATCGCTATTATTTGTTTTATAGATATACTTATTGAGTTAACAAAAACAGATAAGAGAATCAAGGCCTAAGGTTACACTAGTAGCTCGAATGGTAGCATCTGTTGGAAATTATGATTATATCTTTGATTGGGAATTTCAAACCGATGGTGTAATCCGTATTAAGGTAATTTGTAGTTTTAGCCGAGCATGTAATTTTTGACACGATCCGTCAACACGAGATGACTCGATCCGACCTGATTTGAAGTTTAACAAGTTAGGTTTGGGTTACTGGTCGAATCATTTAAAACTCGCTTAATCAGTTATTTAAAACGTATTTAATTTATCAAAGTGAAGAAGTTTTAAATTTTATAAATTATTAAATTTACATAATTAATTCCTTCCCCTAAATGCTATTTCATAACACTAATTTTGGTAAATTTAATTTTATCATGTTAATTTATTCTTATTATGTGTTAACATATCAAGTGAGTTATATCAAATTTGTATTAAGCATGGTGTATCGTTTGTGTTATTGAAGTGTTTTTATTTAACTTTTTCCAACGTGATGGAATTCTTGATTATAATTAACTTATTTTTATCAAACATTTTTTTAAAGGATCCTAGATTCATATACCATGTATGTTTCTTACAAAAAATAAAGTTTACGAAAAAAACCATGTATGTTTCTAACAAAATGTAAAATTTACCAAAAAGTAAACTGCTAGTTATTGAGTAAACTTCGGTTTACCTTTTTATAAACTACAGTTGGAGGGAGGGATAATGTAGTCTAGAACTCTTTTTTAAAGTGAGAAAAAAAAAACCTTATACCTCACGGATTCTTAACTAATGATAGGTGGGATTGTCGGGAATGCTATTGGTGAAAGCAACTCCAGATGAAAACTTATACAATATCTCAAACACCGACGACATGACGGGTCCATTAGTATCAGAAAACGTGATTGGTGTTGTTCATGACCACTACATCTCCTTTCACCTAGATATGGACATTGATGGCACGAACAATTCATTTGCCGAGGTCAATTTGGTCAAAGAAGAAACGCTACCAGGCCAATCTCCTAGAAAAAGCTACTTAAAGGCAAAAAGAAAAGTGGCAAAAACCGAAAATGACGCAAAGATCAAGCTTAAATTATATGACCCGTCTGAATTTCATGTTTTTAATCCGGCCCAAAGGTCACGACTGGGTAATCCAACGGGTTACAAGATCGTGCCCGGAGGGACTGCGGCTAGCTTGCTAGATCATGATGATCCACCACAAATTCGGGCCGCTGTTACAAATAATCAGGTATTAGATAATGGTCGTATGAATATGTTTCAATGGAGATGGAGTACAATGGGCTTTTTTAATGTGACAGATTTGGGTGACTCCATATAATAGAAGTGAACAATGGGCTGGTGGTCTTTTGGTATCTCAAAGCAAAGGAGAAGATACAATTGCTGTGTGGTCTGCAAAGTAAGTTGGATTGGGCCGCTAACTGACGGCCCAAAATTATTAAGAACATAAAATAACTTTTAAGACGGATTAAACCGGATATATTAAGTTGAACCGTTGAACCACCTTTTATCCACCCTTAAAATTACGTATTTTCTCAAAATATAAGTTTTCAGTGTATAAGGATAATGATTTTAAGCATAATTTGAAAAAATATATAATTTCACAAGTTTAAAGAGGGATATATGCAATTTTCCCCAACAAATAATATACAATAATCGTAGTCCTCATTTATCATGTTAATGCACTTCTTTTATTCTTATGCTGGTTCAGTAAACTTTAGTTTTTGTTTCTACTTAACAGGAATCGTGAAATTGAGAACAAGGACATTGTGTTATGGTACACATTGGGTTTTCATCATATACCATGCCAAGAGGATTTCCCTGTAATGCCGACAGTTTCATCGAGTTTTGAACTGAAACCCATAAATTTCTTTGATCGAAATCCGATTCTTAATGCCAAACCTACCTTTCAAAAGGATCTACCAGTATGTTTTGCTGCTAGCTCTTACTAATCTGCTTCTATACCATTATGTTTTGTTGCTACCAATATGTTAATGGAACCTGTCAGTGTAATCAAACTCACATAGTGTTAGAGTATATTCTTCACAACTCTAACATTCTAAGAACTTTTTATTAATTTTTTTTTCGTGTTTGCTTCTAAGGTAAAACGATACTACTCTTGTCAATGTAGGTATTATTATTAAGAATTTTAATATGTTAAATTTACAATATTAAAATTTTGCAATACATACATGCACGTGTGTTTGTACATGTCGAACAAAAAATCCTATAAAATTTATGTAACTTTTTCCAAAGATTATACGATTCCTTTGGATAAGGATTCATTCGATCCCTACATAAAGGATTTATGAATGACTCTTTACTGATTATATCAATCATAACTTGTGATTACTTTTATTTTATTATGTTAGTCGTGTTAATCATTACATGCCATTCATTAATCTTATTATATGTGGCATGTCATTCATGTTATTTAGTTGTTTAGATCAACTTAAATGAGTTAATGTTTCGCATTTGAAACCCACATATTGAACATGTGTGTGTTAGTGTTTTAGTAAAGGGGACATGAAACTAATCATATTCAAGAAGAGGTGAATCCTCTAACATAGCATATTAACATTATCCTTTCACACAACATACACAACCATAAACATATTTATATGTATATGCATTTATCACATATAGTCGCACATCTTTTAAATTAACATCGTCTCACTTTTTATATTGGTTTTCTTTAATAATTTACACAAACTATGTGTATTGATGAAAATTGTAATAGTTTACTTAAAAATATTTTCACCCCGTAAGAGAATTTAAAGGTAGTTGATATTAAATCAGAGAATTTGAATTGCTTTGCCTTCAAAGATAAAGCCAGAGGCTCGAAAAGAAGACAACTAGAACCATGACCTTGAGGATGACCAAGTTGTTGATCAAACTCAATGGACTTGTCTAATAACAAGCCTTTGAGTTTGATTAAACTTCTTACTCATATTAAAACTGTCTTAAAGGTTTTGGAGACAGATGAGCTCCAAAGACACACTAGCTTCTATATATAGGCCACTTGCTTCAAAACTAGTTATAAAGAATCAAGACCTTAGAGCACATTAAAGATTTTTTTATCTGAAGATAAAGAAAGATGTTCATGAGATTAAACTACATCTCACGAACACGATTCGTAATCTTAGAGTCACACTAGACGACAAAACTTAAGGAATATTCAAGCACGTTCGCTCTAGTATCAAGAATCAACTTGAATAATCTTTTGTGAGGACCACAAATAATGGAAGATTCATATCCCATAAAGTAAGATGATGATGCTATCATATTTCACAAATAAAAGAGATATTATATATCAAGAATTTCTTATATAAATATCATCCTTCACTATGAAAGTTGTTGTGCTTTGTTCAATATCCTTATCCTTCTTTCCTTTATCTTTTATAGCTTTACCCTTGGAACATTGTTTAGAGATAAGTGTTCTTTGTTCTTTATGAAATTTTTTTATTGTAATCTTTTTCATTATATGAAATTAATCATTGTACAAACTATTCTTCTAGTCTCTCTTTGTCCTTACTTGTTTATCATATTCACCATACCTACTTTTACACGTTCAAAACACGAATTCGTCAGTCATATAGAAGCCTTCGGGACCAACACTATGTCTCTATTGGTAAACCTCACATTTCCCATTCATACGATAAACACATAAAAAAAAGAAATCAACATGTCATAATCAGCATGTCATAATGATTCATATCAAGGAAGAAAAGTCGATAGCTTCTTAATAGACTAGTGGTAGGCGAGGAGTTCCACAAACCTTTTTTTTGTCTTGCAAGAAAAATAGACAAGTAGAAAAATGTGGAGTGCATGAGTGTGGAATAGTCGCCATGTCTAGCTAAGTTTGTTCAGATCAATCTTTTCTCTCGTTCAGTGCAAGATCCCCAACGAATCAAAACCCGCTAGTTTTATCTAAAAGTCATGCAACTCATGTAAAAAGAACTAATAACTTTATATATGAGCACTGGCTTCACGAGCAACATGGTCCGGATATCACATCTTGTTTTTATCTTGTTACAAATATAGAATTCAATTATCGAGCTTAATTATAAAAATAATCTAAACTGGACTCAGGTGTGAGAATATAATAGTTTTAATAATAACACAAATTAAAATTTGAAATAAAGGTAGGCGAAAAAATGTCACCTGATCAAACATGTTTGTTTCTATCGAAAAATGTCACGTTGTGTCACAGCTTTATTATTAATTTCTAGGCTTTCGATTGCAACATTTTATCGGTTTCTGATTGTGACATTACCAAATGAAATATCTTGATCAATAAGTGGACTTAAGATGGACCGTAGATTTATTAAATAAAATGATAATAAATAAAAATGTAAACTATCAATACCGACTATAATAAGACTTGAAGAGGATAAATTAATGGGCGATAATAGTTTCTAAAGGGACGGATGAAGGATATTAAAACCCTCTATTGACATTATAATATATTTTTTTTGTCATGTCTAGCTCCTTGCTAGTCGTGTTTGTTTTTGTATATTACTTGAGTCTAGGTAGGATGGCACGTTGAATCTCTATGGTTTAAAGAGGTGTCTTTCCCTTTTGTATAGGTGTGCTTTCCCTTTTTGTAATTGGATTTTCCTGAAGTTCCATCTAATGTGTTTGATTTTCCCTCGGTTCATATTTCGGTTTTAGGGCTCGACATCTAGCTCTCCTAGTTTAAAAAACCAATATCAGAGACAAGAGAACGCGATGATAGTCAATAAGAATAATCAAGTCTGACTTGCGAGGGTTGTTGAAACCTGCAAGAGGAGTAGAGGACTGATCATCATGAGTTAATGGTACCCACAATACTGAACAGCGTATGTCGAAAGTTGACGAACTTGATGAATTGGAGATGCTAGAATTAAACGAATAAATCCTTGGCTAAACAATTAGGGGATGTTTGGCAACTTCTGAATAGATAAGTGCTGAATCATTAAAAGGTCTGAACCATTAAGTGTTGAACCAGTAAGATGTCTGAATCATTAAGAGCTATTATATTGCTTAACTATTCAAAGACAAATGTCTGATCAATTCAGATAAGTGCTTTTAAACATTTAGACTCTGTATAATGTTTAACCATTTATAGGTAAAATTACTTAACCATTCAAACATCTGCTCAGGAAAATAAACACTCTGAACTATTAAATACTAAACCATTCAAACATTTGAACCATTAAAAATCTGAAACAAACAGCTCATTAGTTGGTATGTCACTTAGGAAAAAATACGAGGCGCTATTTGATGAAGAAAGCAAACAAAGTGCGAAACTTGATACACCATCCTCATAATTATTATACTTCCTCAATAATCTAATGAAGGAAGTTAATTGGTATCGGATTTGTTTGTTCAAAATGATGCTTCCAAAGTGTCATTATTCAAAAAAATGCTACATCTATAGTATCTAATAAAAAAAGGTTTCTTTTGCCACTTGTCACTCTGTTAAACCACCTTGTTGACACATGTCATTTTCTTAAAAATCCTTATTTCATTTTCCCTTCAAAAGGGTATTATAGTAATTTAATCATTCAAATTAATTTATCTCTTTTAATAAAAATCAATTTTATTAATTAATGCATTTCTCTCTCCCATCTAGATTTTTTAAAATCAAGTTATGTTTTTAAAATTAAATATTATTAAGGAAATCAAAATCAAATCTTTTTATTAACATAGAAATCATAAATAAACAAAATTTTTATATAATATGAAATTTTCTAAAACATTAAACCTTTTTGAAACAAAATATTTTAAATCGGTCTTTTTTTAAAAAAATTATAAAAATATGAAATTTTATAAAAGTAGTTTTATTGAAACAACCATAATAATTAGAAACCCGAGTTTTTAATAAACATGATTTTTCAACAAAAATAAATTTTATAAAAAATCTTAACATGAATGTTTAAAAATAAAACTATTTAGATGAGAGAGTTAAAAGTAGTATAATTCTTTTATTTCTTCAACTATTACGTATATATAATTTTAATCATATCTTATAGTAAAACATCGTACTATAACTTTTCGTTTTTTACCAAATAATACGTTTAATAAATAGGTTTCTAGCCTATCTATTTATCTATATATCTATATATCTATCTATCTATAAGAAAAAAATATAAGTAAGACTTGACATAATTGTAAGTTTTATCATACTAACTTTTTTATTGTCTTTATTATCATTAATAATATTGAATACTAATAATATTACTCATACCATTTTTAAATTAAAATTATATAATTTAATAAATTAAAACCTATTTTTTATTAAAACGCACTTTTTAAAAACAAAATTTATAAAATACAAAATATAACAAACTTTTTTAAAATAAATTCATTTTTCTTAAAACAAAATATTTAAAACCCATATTTTTTTATAAAATAAAAGTTAAAAAAATACATTATTGTTTATTTACTTAAAGTAGTTATTGATATGCAATTATAATCATATTTTATCTTCAAATATGGTTTTATAATTTATAAATATTTATTACTAATTATTTTGTATTTTATTTATTCAATCCGTGTATACACGAGATACTAACCTAGTGTGCTTAATAAATAAACATGCGATATAACAAGTCACCGCACATAACTACACACGTCAATGGATGAATTCGTTACATAATTGCAAACTTAAATGATTGAAGAATTGCCTAAGATCTACATATCATCGACATGTGTTTATTATTAATACATAGTTCATGCATAACTACACCTATTAACCTTAAGTGGTATTAGTTTATTTTTTTCATTGGTTGACATGTTGTAGCATAAAATAATTTATTTTTGGTTTAAAATAGTTTCTATAAAATTTAAAACTTATAAGTGAATTTTATAGTATTTTTTTTACATTTATAATCTTTGAATTGATAAGAATGTGAAATTAGATTTTAAAATTTTCTGAAATTTAATTTATATTTCTGAAATGGATTTGATTATTAAATGGTTTTCATATTAATTTAATAATAATAATAACAATTTTCTGAAATTGAATTTAAAAAAAAGATAGTTTTAAAATTTCAAGGTGTCCAGGGTCGAACTCGAGACCTCTAATGTGTGAAGTTTGGTGTTAAAAAAATTCTTTTCTGAGATCGCCAAGCAAATAATAAAACATTGATTAATTAATCCCCAATTTGTATATAAACTCTACATCAAATCGATCCAATTGGACTCCAATTCGCATATGTTAATCAAAATCAACTTAGGGCTTTTAATCCCCAACAAAAGTGAGTGTGTGTGTCAAATTATCGATTTTAGGATTGAATTGAGAATGATATTATAGCACAGCCGCAACTAAGGTAGCTTCGATTTAAGATGAACAATGATTATAATCAAATCACTCACATGTGAAGCTTCTGAAAGTGATTACGAGCAAAAGCACCTTATCAACTTCGGTTAAGATTGCTTAAAAAGATAATTTCGATTGGGTTGCAGGTGGATGAGGAATTCGATTCCATTGACGAGTGTGTGTGCTTGTTAGTAGAATTGAGTTTACGGAGGGATAAATAGGAATCAATTGACGTATTTTGCTCAATTTATACATCATATAATCGGTTTCAGCTTAGACACATTCAAAGTTTTTGACATGGGGTTTTGATTCAAATGGATAATTGTTTTTACGGTTATTGAATCCAATTGATTCGATTATTGAAAGTGAAATGATCACCAGTACGTTTCAGGTCAATTGATTTGGTTATTACACATGATTGGGATTGAAACTGATTTGATTTTTGAATGCAGATGTTTGGTTTTTTAGATAACACAATGAACAGGAAAATGAATCAAATTGATGAGGGTTTTAGTTTGAATCTGGTTTAATAATGATATGAAACGATTTGATTGAGCTTGAACTTGCTCATTTGCGGTTTTTTTCTCAAGCTCGAGCTTGGCTCGTCAGAATTTCTCAAGTCGAGCTCGGCTCGTTTATAATTAAATTGTTAATTTTAATATAATTTTTTTATAATTACTTTTATGTTTATATATAATCATACTTATTATATACAACATAATATATATATATATTATAAATATATATATATATATATAAATTATTTTTATCTTAATTTTATATATAATTATATTGTTTGTATAAATATATTTTTAATATTTAAAGAAATATATTAGTTTAAAGCTCGTTTAGGCTCGTGAGCTGGCTCGATATCTAAAGCTCGGGCTCGAGCTCGTTTAAACTCGACTCGATTTGAACTTTTATAGAGTCGATTCCGAGTAGCTTGCGAGCCTGCTTGACTCGTTACACCCCTAACCAAAATACAGAGCTTTGTGTATTGTTTTTCTTTTAAATTTGGTATACGTTTGCAATATATTGATCAAGTTTATGATAACAAAAGTACAAAACAATAAAAAATGTTATTAGATTTTAGTAATTCTAACTTTTATTTATTGGCCAAATTAATCCCGACTCAAAAATATTTACAAACCTTTCACTTTAAGCTTATTTCCTCCACCATCTCTTACTAACTGATAGTTAACCCCGGTTACTTTTTTTTTATGAAATGAGCCAAAGTTGAGACATTTTTCAATTTCACCAGTCTCCATCAAGTCTGTTGCTCGTGTCTAACATCTATCATCACCTAAAATCTATCTCTAACAAGTCAAGTAGTTCAGATCAGGAGGTGGAGATTGACGAGTTTCAAAATGCAAACTTTCAAATTGACGGACCTGATAGTTGATTTTAACTTCTGCTTATTGTTTTGGCCATATAAGTGTTCACGTCGTAAAAAATTAATGGTGTTCACTATCAGTTAATAAAAGATCTTTAGAAGAAAATAAGCTTAAAGTTAGAAGTGTCTGTAAATATTTTCTGAGTTGAATTAATCCTAACCAATAAGTAAAGGTTAAGCTTATTAAATCAATAATCTATAAAATGATAATCATTTTATAAGAGGATATATGCTTTTTTCTACAAACTACTAAGATTGGGTGTATGTTTGGAAAATACTACAAGTGTGTTTACAAAAGGATTATCATACGCTCATAGTAATTAAAAAGTGTATCTAGTTTTTGAGTTAACTTTCATTTTACATAGAGTATGGAAGGACAGATCGTTTCATGATCTGATACACGTAACATTACCTACTATATATTTGTGTAAAAGGTTGTTTCAACTTGAACCGGTGATTTTAATGTTATAACATAATACATTATCAGTTCCTTAAGGCTGCCCTCATATGCCCATTGCAAATGCATTTGAACAATGTTACTAACATGATTCGATCTTGCTAAATATAAGTTAGTAAATATATTTCCGGGTTTCTAATTGTAGCATTACCAAATGAGAGACTTTTTATATATTATTTTTTAAATTAAAATGTAACCAAAAAATTATTAAATAAAGCGATAAATATATAAAAATGCATTGTTATTATCTCTAATAATCGTATGAAATACATAGATTAATTGAATAAAAAGTAGGGACTCCCATGGCCTTTTGCCTAGCTTTGTTTTTTTTTCCTCCAAAATTACACACGTGTATGCATGATTAAAAAAAGAAAAAGAAATACACCTATGAGGCATCACATGATAACATTTTAGGGTCCAAGAGAAATATCACTAACACAAAAGAAAACTTACAAATCAAAATAAATTATTTAACTACACCCGGCATTTACAATAATCCAATTATGTAGATTTTTGTAGCAACTCGATTCATGCGTATATTACTTGTACCGATTAACTTGTTATTACATGCACTTAATAACTAAATTATTATTTAAATTTAAAATTAAGCTATCACAAAACAATACATATATATTAAAATACATATAAGTAAAAACTATAACTAATAAAACAATAATATCAACTTTATAAACTTATTTTTTTAAATAGACATTTTGTTTCACAAACCGTTTTTATTTTTATAATTTTCTATTATAACTCTTCATTTTAATTATTTTTTGTTTACAAAAATTTACTTTCTAAAAACACCCATTTTAAAATATTTTTATATTTTTAAAAATTTTGATGTTTAAAAAATTTCTTATTTTATAAACACCCATTTAAAATATTTATATTTTTAAAAAATTTTGATGTTTAAAAAATTTCTTATTTTATAAAAAATTATTTACTAAAAAACATTAATAAAAATATTTTTCTTAATTTATTAAATACTATTTGTAATCAAATAAATAAATAATATTATTAATACTGATGTCATTAACAAATAAAAACAAAAAAAAAAAATTGGTGAGTGAAAATATGATGATGACATTTGTCTCTTTAGTTATTCTTTATTATATTATAAAGATAGTTTTACCTTAAATATTATTTATTTTAAATGGCTTCAAATTTATTCTTCTTAGCTACCTATATTTAAATCTTACAAATCTATATAATAATAAGATTACATGTGGTGACATATGTCATCACGAGATCCACCTCACAAAAACTTTCCCGTCTAAACTTTATTTAACAAACTTTTCACAAATCATGCTATATTTTTTTTTTAAAGTTTTTATTTTATTTTAAATTTTTTTGAACGACAATGTGAAGTTTTTTTTTTTTTAACTAACTCAATCACACCAACCATTTCTAGGGATTTTGGATCTATGATATCAGTAATCTCAAACATTATTTAACCTTTTAATCTTATGATCACAAATCCTTACTTTTATATAATCGATTTAAATAAAAACGATAGAGTTTAAATATTTTTGTTTACATATTGAATTATATATTATAACTTTTAACCCGTGTGATACACGGGTTAATAACCTAGTAACTAGTAACCTATTGAATAAAGCCAAACCCTTACATAAGATCTCTTACTATAATCATTTTTTCTAAAATAACGACTCACACGTTCTTCTACTACCTTACTTTTAAATAAACAACTCATAATCTATCAAATGTCAAGATTTGAACCATACTTTTCTTTAAATAGTCTTCGACTCTTGCTACTAAACGACCACCTAAGTTTTTCTCAGAACGATGACTCGCACACTTATCTATTTCTACTCTAAAACTACATGAACTTTTAATCTAACTCATGTATGCAATGAACACTAGTATTCTACAAAGAGTCATTGACTCTTACAAGTAGACTACCAACTAAAGTTTTTTATAAGTAACTCACCGCTACTAATACTCTACCCATAAACCACACCAACTCCTATTAAACTTCATTTCTGACTCTTACCACCAGACTATCGTATTACCAGAAGTACCATATTACCATATCACGTGACATCTTACTATTGTATATAGTTGCAAAACAACAAAAATAATCCTAATAAGTTTTCTTAGCCATGACATTAACTTGTCGCTTTCCCACTTTGTCTGTATTAAAAAGATCGGTTAAAGCCCACAAATTTTGTCTTAACATGTGGCCTATTAGTTGCACCATAAATATAACTAGATTTTCACCCGCCGCGCGTTGCGGCGGCATCATACACGGCGTGATAGAGTATAGATTGCAATCGACCCGACTGGTTGCGAACTAAATGTATGTCGGAATGTATTATATTTGACCTAACTCTTTTACAAACAAATTATATGTTGAAATGTAGATCAACCCAAAACATACATGAAAAAAGCATATGCAGCAGCGACGTATACAACATGATAAAGTATATATTACAATCGCACCCGAAACATTTCTGAACTAAATTTACGTCAAAACGTATTTATACCGTCGAATGAAACGTATTATATTTGACCCAATTTGTTTCTGAACTAAATTTACGTTGAAACGTATATATCGTTGAATGAAACGTATTATATTTTAACCCAACGCATAAATTTATATCAAGATATATTTATACCCGTCAAATGAACGTATTATATGAATTGACCCATTGTCCCATACAATAAACAAATTTCTCCAACCAAAACAAATATAGTAAAGATTAATGGAAAAAAAAACGTATTTATACCGTCGAAGAAACGTATTATATTTGACCCAATTTGTTTCTGAACTAAATTTACGTGGAAACGTATATATCGTTGAATGAAACGTATTATATTTACCCAACGCATAAATTTATATCAAGATATATTTTTTATACCGTCAAATGAACGTATTAATTTGAATTGACCCATTGTCCCATACAATAACAAATTTCTCCAACCACAACAATATAGTAAAAGATTAATGGAAAAAAAACTGTTTATTTAGTTTCTAAATAAAATAAAATTTTAATGACTTAGTGGCCAATGTTGAAGAAACCATAAAGTACGACTAAAAACAAAAGTATTAAAAGTGTTAAATGATATTTGTGGCCCAAATTGAATAAATCCAAAGTTTACTATTCATTCCATTTGCTTTATTAATATTATGTAATCTGCTTCTTATGTAAAGAGAGTGTGTGTATGTGTGTGTGAAAGATATGAAAAAATCTTATTGTATCCAATTCATCTTCTTCATCATCTCCATAACAATATTCATATAGCATATTCAAAACACCAACATGCAAATTTATCTGTTCATCTTCTACAACTCGCCGGAGCACCAATCTCCGATCAGATTCCAAAATTCCGACCACCACTTCACAGACACTCCGTTTCACCCACTTGAACCCGTTAACCGTACCCGAAATCAACAAGATCCGATCCATTCTATCGCTTACGCACCCTTTTCGTCGTCTTTCCCATCCGTCAACACTCTGTCTTTAGACGAACCGGACAAGAGTCCGGTACTGGATGGAAAGCGGGCGACCCGCTTCCGCCCAGAAGAGCGTCGGTCGTGTCGTTTTTAGATGGCGAAACGCGTATTCTAACGGTTGATTTGGATAGTGGCGTGCCAAAACACTTCTAACTTTTATATGAGGCCCATAGAAGGGCTGACGTTTACTGTTGACGTGGACAAACGTGAAGTCTTGAAATTAACCGACACTGGTCGAGACATTCCTGTACCAAAAGCAACAAATACTGATTATCGCTACACGACTCAAAGCCAGTTTTCTGATATGAACCCTAAAACCAACCCTATGTCTATGGAACAACCCAAGGGCCCTAGTTTATCGTCGAGAATGGGCATACAGTGAAATGGGCCAATTGGGTTTTTCACATAAAGCCCGATATACGGGCTGGATGATAAATCCCAGGCCATGATTCAGGCTGACAGTGGGGGTTACAGGAGTGTGATGTACAAAGGGTTTGCATCAGAACTCTTTGTACCGTATATGGACGTTGATGAATCTTGGTACTTTAAGTCATATATGGATGCGGGTGAATACGGGCTTGTGCAACCGCGATGTCCCTTTTGGAGTTGAACGATTGCCCGAGATACGCGTATTATATGGACGGGGTGTTCGCGAGTGCCGACGGTCGACGTACATTCAATCGAATATCATTTGCATATTCGAACGTTACGCCGGAGATATAGGATGGAGGCATTCAGAAATTCCGACCATGGGATTCGAGTAGTAATAGTAATGTTTTAATCTTTTTTGGTTATTAAAGACTATAAAGAACTAACATTTTGCAAACAATAAAAAATACAAATTATGGATATTGTTTTAAGGTCAGTTGTTTATTCAGTTGTATTTAAAGTCACGGTTATATTGAAATAAAAAGTTATTTGTACACCATAAAGCATAAGGCTTACAATACTTTTTGTATGTGGTGAAATAAGAATGTGTGTTTTATTTATACCACTATAATGGAAATTTCTTTTAAAAGTTTTGATATACCATTGTTTTTTAAACCGGACAAGAATAGTCGGTTAGGTTAGGAGCCGATTCTTTTATTTTTTTTGGTTGGGGCAGATTGGACCACTAACAGGTGAACTGGTGTGATTGTCTTTAAAACTTGATGGTCCAACTGGTAAACCACAAACTAAGTCCGACCGTACAATACTGAACGGGTTAGTTTGGACTGAAATTGGTTATAGAAGTTTCTTAGGTTCTCAATTTACAGAGTTGGAAACGTAAATAAACTTTCTAGTTTAAACAATACGGTATCACTTTAAATGTGTGGTACATATTGGGAAACATTTTTTTCGGACGTAACAATTATAATTTATTGGTTTGTAATAGTGAAAACATATATTTTTTTATACAAGTTTTTATTTTATAATTACGTTCAAGTTAAATACAATATTACATTTTTATAGCTTTAACTATTCAATTATTTATTACAACATCTGAAAGATATAGGAATACTCTTATGTTAATCTATAAATAAAAGATAATTATTTTATAAGAAACTATGGGGCTTTTTGTTGTACGTTTTTAACCGGATAGGACATAACAAAACAAATAAATATTCTGGTAAAACTTATGGTGGCCACAATATTATATTCAGTTTAGAAAAGACAAGCATTTTATAATCAAATTACTATATATATTAATTTACTATGTCGCTAGCTACAGTGGTTTAATATTATTTTTTATTATTATTCATATTTATATATATAATTTTGAACTAAGTGTACTGTGTAAGTAGCAAGATGGGATTGGCCTAGTGGTTTAGTCATTGCCTTTGATGGTTCGACCCTTTGTTGTAATAAATTTTTTCATGGGTTTTAACTTTTTTTACTGGGCTTGTATACACAGACAGTGAACCACATCGCAGGGCTTGTATACACAGACCAGTGAACACATCGCAGAAGATAAAATTGAACTAAATTTAATAGCTTGCCTATCATTTTTATTTTATTAAAATTTACACCATATGTTGTGTACTAGTGTACTACATATTTATTGGTTTTTTTTATTTTTTTTATATTTTTATATTTTTTATTTACGTTTTTTTACGATTGCCTCTAAGTTTTTATTTTAATTTATCAAAAACTAACGTCATTAATTTTAGTGCTTGGCTTCTTTTTCACTAGCATTACTTTTTACGTTTCCATTTAAATTTTAGTTTAGGTTAAAGTTATACTCATCGTTGCGTTTATATTTCTATTTAAATTTTATTAGAATTGGTGACAATTAAAAAATAATTTTTTATTACCTTCCAAATTTTTTTTTTTTATTTTGTTTGTCTTTTTTTGGTTTTTTCTAGATAACATTTGTGTCACTCAAAGCTTTCAACATACCCTATCAACATTATTTTTCTATTTACGATATCATATAATTTTATTTAGAATCGAGAGTAACAAACTATTTTTAATATAGTTTGCCGTGGAGGGAGAGAGGGTGTGAAAATTCCTAGTTATAAAATAAAAACAAAATAATAGTAGTTCGGAAATTGTATGGCTGGAAATTCTTTATGTTTGTTCTTTAATAAATAAGCGAATACAAACAAGAAAGTTTCATTTGTTAAGTTAAACGAAAGAGCATGAGTAGATGTTGTGTTCGTTCATTTATATTCGTGAACGTTTGATAACGTGTCGTTTGTGTTTGTCCATTTAAAGTTTTAATATTAATTTATTTCTTTTACTCTTTTTAATTTTGTCTTGATTATATTTATGATAATTATATCAAGTATGTTTGAATATTATGTTAAATTTATGCTAAAACTTGACATACTTTCGTTTATAGTTTATGTACACGGACATTTGTTTGTGTTCGTTTGTCTTTATTTGTATTAATTTACGTTCGGTATATGTTCGTGAATAGTTCATTTCCTCAATGAGTGAAAAATAAACAAAAAATCTTGTTCTTTAAGTGTTTGTGAACTTCATGATGAACTTTATTTTTTAATGAACGAATATAAACACGATTTTATTCGTGTTCGTTCAGTTTGTTATAGTTTTAATTGTGATGGTGTTAAATGTTTTTGTTGATAATGATTAAAGACGTGCATTTGTTATTGGTTGATTCTTATATTAATGTTATTATAGTAAATATTATTATTTATGTTAAAATCACTTTTTTTAATTAAAACAAATAGATAAGAGAATCAAGGCCAAAGGTGACACTCGTAGCTCGAATGGCAGCATCCGTTGGAAACTATGATTATATTTTTGATTGGGAATTTCAAACCGATGGTTTAATCCGTATTAAGGTATTTTGTACTTCCATTTCATTTTATAATTAAACTATGTTTTCAACCATCTTTTAAAGGTAAAATAAATAGAATATAAGCGGCGGTTTTTTAATTAAACGACAGGTAGGTCTATCGGGTATGCTAATGGTGAAAGCGACTCCATACGAAAATTTATACAATTTCTCCGACGCTGAGGACATGACGGGGACATTAGTATCAGAAAACGTGATCGGTGTTGTTCATGACCATTATGTCTCGTTTCACCTTGACATGGACATCGATGGCCCGAACAATTCATTTGCTAAGGTCAATTTGGTCAAAGAAGAGACGCAACCCGGTCAATCCCCTCGAAAAAGTTACTTAAAAGCAAAAAGAAAAGTGGCAAAGACAGAAGACGATGCAAAGATCAAACTTAAATTATATGACCCATCTGAATTCCATGTCTTTAATCCGGCCCGTAGATCAAGATTGGGTAATCCAACGGGTTACAAGATCGTGCCTGGTGGAAATGCGGCTAGCTTGCTTGATCGCGATGATCCACCGCAAATTCGGGCTGCTTTTACGAATAATCAAGTATTATATTATAGTTTCATGATTTTAACCAACATAAATATATAAAGCTGCAAGTACTATAAAACTATATGTTTTAAATGTGATAAATAAGATGGTTATCTATAGTTTAAATGTTGATGTTACAGATTTGGGTGACCCCACATAACAAAAGTGAAGAATGGGCCGGTGTCTTTGGTATCTCAAAGCAAAGGAGATGACACACTTGCTGTATGGTCTGCTAGGTAAGTTGGGTTGGGCCCGTTGATCACAGGCCCATATTTTTAAGATTGTTAATATAAATCTTAAGACTGATCAAAACTACTAAAATGGGGTTATTTTTGAACACTGGTTTAAGATAGTTGATGACAGGCCCATATTGTTACTGGAGAATTTTGAGTCCCTTTTGGGCCTTATTTAAACAAAATAGATTATTTTTCTCTTTTATTTATTATTTCTTATAATAAATAGAATAATAACTTCTTTTTTTTTACATATAATCAGTGTTTTAAAAACCAGACTAGGTGTAAAACATGTGGTTTAAAAACTAGTCGTTCCATCAAAGGGAGGAGGGACATAGTAGTTCCTGTCGGGTTTTCTTCAGACGTTCCTTTGACTCGTATGTTCAAACTGGACGGTTTATTTGTGTCAAAAATTAGCTAAAAGACATTAACGGTTCTTGATTAAAACGGTTGAGAATTTATTATTATTATTATTATTATTTCTAATTATTCTCTTTATCTCCTCCCTCTAGAATTCTTTGGTCTATTTAGTAAACTTGATTTTTCTTTTTATTGTTACAGGAATCGTGAGATTGATAACAAGGACATAGTGTTATGGTACACATTGGGTTTTCATCATATACCATGCCAAGAGGATTTCCCGGTAATGCCGACGGTTTCATCAAGTTTCGAACTCAAACCCGTAAATTTCTTTGATCGAAATCCGATTCTTAATGCAAAACCTACCTTTGAAACGGATCTACCCGTGTGTTTTGCTGCCAGCTCTTATTGATCCGCTTCTACTTGTCAAAACAATGTATCTTGTTGTCATAATTTGGATGTCACTCTCTTGAATAATCAAACAAACATACATAGTATGATCTACATATAACAAAAGCCATTGATACAATCTTAAAACTGTAGAATATGGGCAAACTATTCTTCTATCCTAGAAGATAGAAATACTGCTCCTATTAAGACACTCAGACGCATTTGAACACAAAGATAAAATTAGGCTTAGATTAAACCATTGCTAACAATTGTCCGCCTATGTAATTTCTGGTGCGATGGTGAAAGAGACACTTTGATGGCATAATATTCTGGTGTGACTTGTAGGCTTATGTTTAGCATATGATCCAATACATTCTTCTTTTGTTAAAAAAATGTTGCCCAAAGGAATGGTTTAATTGTTTTTTTGTCTATAAGATCACCCCTCCTATGTTGAAGATGGTGGTTTTTTTAAGGCCGATTCTAAGTTATATAGTTCACTCGATTTATTATTATTTTTTAAATCAATCTCAATATTTTTTATGATAAGTACACCAGAAATCCAAAACTTACATATGTACAATCTAAACCTTCAATATTTTTATCGTGAGTGAAGGGGTAACACCCAGAAGGTTACCCATAAATTAAAGTCGATAAAAGGATTCAACGGCTCACTAATTTATGTAAACTGAACCAGGCACACCATCTGGAAAAAGTAATGTAAATTGGCCCGACACATGGGTCTGGAAATTGACATAAACTGGACCAATACATTGGTCAGAAATTTGACAGTTATAGAATGATCACGGTATCTAGGCTGCTATAATGGTAAGACCCATAAAACTAATTGGCGTAACAAACTCTATACAATGCCGACAAGATATGAAGGATCACTGGACCTATGTAGCACCGAAACGGGTACGGGAGGGGGGTACGGGTACGGGGAACGACAAATATCAAAAATTCAAGATACGGGTACGGCATAGGTACGGCAAAAAAATATAAAAAAATAGGAATATATTAAACAAATTCCAAAATAGACATTAAATTATTAAACAAATTTCAAAAAGACTTGAAACCTTCCAAAAAAATAATCAGTGCAAAAAATTATAGGTGACTAGTTATATAAATTAAAAAGAAAAACTGTTGAAGAAAAAGAATTTCTTTTACTCAATTGTCAGTCACTGTTTTTTAAACAGTGCTTTCTCCAAAATATTACAGCTTTTTACAAAGTATCTTTACTGGTTAAAAGGTAAGTTTTAAACTCCTCTTCATTTTCTTATCTTCTCCTTCCTCTTTATCTCTTCTTCAAGTTTTAGCCCAGTAACCACAACAACACAGACGAAATCTAGCAACTAAAATTAACAGGAAACGTTAAGGTAACGTGTTGGAAACATCCCCGTGCAGTCCCAGCGAAACCGAAGCGCGCACGAAACATTTCCTACGCGTTTCGAAGGCGTTTCCGTTTCGAAGAGGTACCCGAAACGGGTTCGGCTTACCTGGAGGCGCTTCCGTGCTTCGTAGCACTGGACACGTGGAGCAATGACATCATTTGCTAAAAGGCATAATAAGGGAAATGTTTGCCATTGCGGGTAATGCTCAATTGCTCAATACACCCATACATTTTATCCAAAATCCAATGCTTACTCTCACGTCAGAGTCGGGTCACAGAAAAAACCCTCGAGTATTCTCCCTATGACAAGGCTAACGGTTTTTACATACAAGGGTCAATCACCTTCACATATATATCATTCACCTTGAGAAACTTGGGTACTACCCCGCTTGATAAACAGATCTAGTTTTACTTCTTGATATGTCACCATCCGAGTTTAATTTTGTTTTTCACCATCTTAGACAGTATTTTATTGATTGACAGTTGAATTCTTATTATGGCTGAAAATGTTAGTGAGAATCATAATATACAATAGGTAATGGAATATACGAGACCCAGCACTTATCTATCAAGATATCCTCAAGAGGACTCACACTGTCATACGCTCTATTCAACCTCGAGTTTCATGTTAAGGCTTGGTTCGATCTTAAGCGGTTCAACTGATTATTGAACCGGTGCTTAACCCGGTTCAGAATTAAACTCCAAGACCGGTTTTCCTTTCTGTTTGCAAAACAATGACAACGTGTTGCATGGAAGTTGGGTTCGCTAAATTCAAGAATCAGTTTGCGGGCCCACACTTGACGAGCTTTGTGGTCAGAGGCTAACGTTGTCCCGCATGACTCTCTTCTCACTCACGTGTCCTCTTTCCCGTTTTTGTTTGAAACCCAAGTAACAAATATCATCCCTAAAATATACCGTATTTACAGGTTTAGTTTGTTAATTTTGTTTATTCAACTTTATCCGCTTCTACGTCAACGGAGTTTGAAATGAACCCGGGGGGGGGGGGGGGGGGGGGGGGGGGGGGGGGGGGGGGGGGAAAGTAAAGAAATTTTAGAGGGACGAACTATATATTATATTATTTTAAAATATCGTGCTGAAAATTAAATACTGACGAGAAAAAGAGGGTGCGGTGGGTCCCGGCCCTCACTAAGCTTCGCCTATGCTTCTGCAGGGAAGAATTCCTAAAACTTTATTTTTCTCATAAAAGTTCTTTAAAAATATCATCTTAAAAAAACCATCCTCAAAATGTCTCTACTAGATAAGTCGTCAACGCCTATCTTACATTGTAACATAGTCACATCCGCCTCTAATGTTATTTTTTTAAATTTTTATTTATTTTTTAGGTTTTACATGGCGGGACGCCTATAATACGGTCTACCGCCTCTATAATACGGTTGCCTGTATACCATCACATATTCGCACTACCTACAAGTTGTCACTGACGACACCATTACTCTATGTACTCATATTGTCTATACTTGGTGTCATTCAGGCCCTCTATCTTGTCATAATTCACTTAGACCATCTCCAATAGCACGTTTTTAGGGGTTTTTACTTGTGATGTGGTTGTTCTTCTGTTTTCCCCAATTGGAGTGATTAATATTTTAGGTTAAGGTTCTTCTGAATGAACTTAAAAAACGGAAGATATGGTAGAATTGTCAGGTGGATAGGGCTTGGGTGATAATTAAAAAAATAATAAAAAATCATTGCTCTCTCTCTCTCTCTCTCTCTCTTTATGCTTTTTCTAATTAATCTACATATGTAACAAGCGGTTGTAACATTATAATTTTTTTAAGTTGTTTCGGTTTTATTATTGAATAAGTTTTTGAGGGGTTAAAAGATGTATGTTTTTTTTATATGATAGCTGACCAAACATGTTATTATAATGTTTTTGAGTTCTTTATTGGTGATATTCTTATTACTTTTGATCAACGCCTAATAACATAAACATACTTTTCATAAATTAGGTTATTTGGACATTCATGCTTAAGAATAACTTAAAGGTTTTGATGATGACAAAAATGGTTAACATGTGTGTCAAATGCCTCAAATGCACAAACATTCAATGATCCTTTAAACTCTAAATCAAACAAAGAACTCAAAAAGACTCAACGAGAAAATTGACAGAAGTTCTCTGGTCAATAAATGTGTTAAGTAACAAAATTGGAGAATATAGTTGATCTTAAAGCCGAGCCATTGTTGATCCCATGGCCTGACAATAATTAATCATAATTGTGAGATTTGAAACAATACAATATATCTTTATAATCGACGCCACAGTCTGACTGTGGATCTAATGTATAATCATTAGGCAAAAATGACAAGCATAATTAACATAATTGTGAGATTTGAAACAATACAATATATCTTTATATCGACGCCACAGTCTGACTGTGGATCTAATGTATAATCATTAGGCAAAAATTTCAAGCATAAAACATGTTAAGATTTATAAGTCCTTTTCAATACCAATGTAATGACAAATACAAACTTTGATAATGTTAAACAGAAAATAAATAAAATAATCAATCTTAAAACCATATTAGAAAAGCTAAGACAATTTTTATAAAAGAATTTACTTTCGAATAAAACACGGGTCAAACATAAAATCTAGAAGGAGAATTTCTCGAAAGAAAGTTTTTAAAATTTAATCAAAAATTGGTTAAATCGAATGAGAAGTGGCTAACCGGATTCAAGACACATTCTTCATATATGCATCATCATCATCCCCAATTTTTAAAGATAATTTGGGTAAGAATTTAGAGAATCTCCAATTGAGTGTTCTTTCTAAGTTTTTGAGGTAGAAATGGTGTGGTGTGGAGAAGGTAGGACATATGAATGCTCTAGTGTATAGATGAGGTCGGATGATTTTTGGAGTGCATGGAGGAAATAGAAGAGAGTGTTTGAGGGTATTTTCGTAGAATATTAAGGGAATACGAGTAACGCAAGTGAAACACTAAAAAGAGGGTGTGGTGTCTTTATTATCATATTTAAAGTCTTACTATTCGTTTTACATATCCTTTTATTCAAAATTTAGGAGTGTAACTAAATAAAAAAGAACAACAAATAAATATTATTCAATTGACCAAATATTTTTTTTTTATGTAATTGCAACTCATTGATCCATTTAACGTGTATATTCTTAACTAGCTTTAGTAAACCCGTGTATTACATGGGTTGAATAAACAAAATATTAAATATATTAAGAATTTATTAATTAAAAATAATATTTTAAGATAATATATGATTAAAATTACTTATGAGTAATAATTATAAGTAACAAAACAAAAATATCAATTTTAAACTTTTTTTTTTGTTTTTTAAAAATAAATTAAACATTTTGTTTCAAAACAAACCATTTTAAAAAAAATTTCCTTACTATAACTCCCAATTTTAATTATTTTTTGTTTATAGAAATTTTACTATTTAAAAATCTAATTTTAAAGTATTTCGTATTTTTAAAAAAAGTTTGATATTTTAGAAAACTTTCGTTTGTAAAAGTTTGTTTCTATAGAAATAACATTAATAAAAAAGATTTATTTTTTAATTTATTAAAAAAACTATTATTGATCTAAAAAAATAAATAATATTATTAGTAATTAAGGTGATTATTTAATAGGAGAGATAAGCGGAAAAATTTTAATAAGATTGATTGTGGTGTTGACACGTGGCACCTCTAGTTACCCGTTTATTAGAGTAGAAAGATTGTATTCAACAACTAATTTACATCTATTTTTTATTATACCCCATAACTAATTTACACTAGTTGGCAAAACTCGAACCATTAACTTTAGTAGAAACATCACAACTTTAACTCTATGGTTAAACATAGAAACAAAGAAAAGGACGTGATCTATAGTATATAAAAAAGTAGTAACTAGGATGCCACATGACACTCTACTGTTTCTCCTCAAAAACATTTTCCCGCCTAAATTAATATATTATTTTAGTCTAGTTTTATTTTAAGAAACTAAATTAATAATTTATTTTGTGTTTAATTTAATTTTTTTCTATTATCAACTAAATTGTGTAATCATATGTTATTTTGAATTATCCATACTTTTTTAGTCAAATAAGATTTAATTGAAAAAAGTTAAAGAAAAATATTTATGATATATTTATTATTTGGGTTAGTGTCAATTTAAGACAATTGGTTTTATATTTTACACGGGTCAATGTATGTTATATTATCCCAAGAAGTATTCGAATATATATAACTTAAAAATGTAACTTTTTATTTTTTATTTTTTTATTGCTTTATATAATACGTAACTTAATCATACGAAATATTTATACATTTATGAATTATATAGTTTTATATTCTCAACCCGTGTATTACACGGGTATCTAACGTAGTATGTTTATAGAAAGGGAACAAAATCTACAGATACTTATGTTTTTTAAGCTAAATTATAACAAGGATGGAAAACAAGAATTCTTTCCTCAAAATAATATACTTTAGAATTTAACCAATGGTCTTATGCTTACAACGTTAAAGAAAAAACACTTGGTAGATTATTGCAAGCATTTAATGCATATTGTATTAGAGAAGACACGACTTAAGAGAAAGTCAAATTAGCTCAAAAGGTTTTATGCCTCCACTTCTCTAAGGCCTTAAAGTTACAAAAAGAAGTCATATGTAGATAAATTGAGCCTTGTGATTGTTGGCTTTGAGCCTTTGAGGGTAGTGGTGGATAATCATTCATGCATACGGGGTAAATTCGCACACTTATTTAAACCTACTACTAAATCCACACTGTTGTATGCTACATGATTTAACGTTCAACTATAGGGTGGACGGGGCAACCTTTGCGTTCACATGCAGCTTCACTCAGATTGTGTGGGTCCATCGTTGCAAGCCGCTCAGCTAAGGGAATCGGCTTCATCCAAGAGTTCATCAACCCGCTATTGAACCCGCTAATTATTCTACGCTTCTACAACTTTTTGACAGGAAAGGAAGGGAAGAAAGGCGCTAGTCGCTCTCAAGCAGTCGTAACGAACACCTCCATCTTTTATGGTAATTTATTATTATTTAAGGTTCAAATGATATAGACATGATATAATTAGATGATCAAAGTAGTTTTAAGTAAATAACAAAATATCCGTCCACACTTATAAAGAAAAACTCAAAATACACACACCAGATATCATTTCGTTACGAACCATATAATTTAGCTTCCATTTATGTGTTGATAGACAACTTTGCAACCATCTGGTATCCATTGTATTTGTCTACAGTCTTCATCACTCTCCTCCACTATATCTAACTCTATTCATCACCACCCCACCACCACCACCACCCCACCACCACCACCCCCACCACCCCCACCCCACCACCACCACCACCACACCCCCCACCACACCACCACCCCCACCCCCACCACCCACCCACCACACCACCATCATGGATGCAAAAACCTTAACCAGATTCCTCTTTCTCACCTTCATCATCACCCTCCTCCTCCTCCTCACCCTCACCAACATCCCACCACCCTCCCCACCACCACCACCACCACCCACCACCGCAGCACCACCATCACCCCACCACACACCACCACCACCACCGCCAACCACCACACACCACCGACCCCCACCACCCCCTCGACCCCCTCACCCTCACCGAACTCACCACCATCCGCCACACCCTCCTCTCCCACCCCCTCTTCCACCCCCCCAACACCTTCGCCCTCCACTCCGTCGTCCTCCAAGAACCACCCAAATCCACCGTCCTCAACTGGTCCTCCGGCGACCCCCTTCCGCCGCGCACGGCGGAGGTCATCGCACGTGTCAACACCCAAACCCACGTGCTCACCGTCGACATCGCCACGGAGAAGTTACTCCGGTCGACGTCGGCCACCACTCCGGCTACCCACCATGACAATCGAAGACATGACGTCAGCTACGTGGGCTCCACTTGGGGACCCTGATTTCAACCGTACGATCATGGCACGTGGCGTTGATCTAAAGGATCTCGCGTGTCTACCGATTTCACTCGGGTGGTTCGGGGTGAAAGAGGAGCACGAAGGTTGATTAAGGTGCAGTGTTACACTACCGCCGGTACCGCAAACTTTTACATGAGGCCGATCGAGGGGCTCACGGTCGTGCTCGATATGGACACGAAGCGCGTGGTCGAGATCGTCGATAACGGGAAGAACATCCCGATACCGAAGGCTGAGGGGACTGACTATCGGTACTCGGTACAAAACGCTAGAACTAATAATCTGGTTAACCCTATATCCATCGAGCAACCCAAGGGTCCGAGTTTTGTCGTGGAGGATGGGCATATGGTCAAATGGGCGAATTGGGAATTTCACCTTAAACCTGACCCGAGAGCTGGGGTGGTGATTTCTCGGGTCAGGGTTAAGGATCCGGATAGTGGGGAGATGAGGAATGTGATGTATAAAGGGTTTACTTCGGAGCTTTTTGTTCCGTATATGGACCCTACGGACGCGTGGTATTTTAAGACGTATATGGATGCGGGTGAGTACGGGTTCGGGCTTCAGGCGATGCCGCTTGACCCGCTTAATGATTGCCCGCGAAATGCGTATTATATGGACGGTGTGTTCGCCGCTGGTGATGGAAAACCATATGTGCGGTCGAATATGGTTTGTGTTTACGAGAGTTATGCGGGCGATATAGGGTGGCGACACTCAGAGAGTCCAATCACAGGAATGGAGGTAAAATACTGGTCTCGTATCAAGGCGAAACCAAAGAAGGTCAAGAGGGTCTATGTACCTCTCTATCGTTAAAAGTTATCGAATTTCTATAAAACCTAAAGTTCTTTTAAAGGAAAACATAAGTCAAACTTTTTAATTATAATCGGTGAAAAATAACAGTAAATTTTTGGTTCCGTCACTATCGCGTATGATAAAAGTTGTTACGTGTTGAGTGATGATTCTTTGTATTTTGGTGGAATCTTGGATTGATATTCTGGTGGTGGGTATCGAAAACGTCAACGTCTTGGATGCTGATTTTTAGTTGTTTTTTCTTTTTTAAAAAATTTATGATAGTGACAAAGTTTTTGTGACGGAAATTTGCAGATACGAGAAGTGAGACCAAAGGTGACGCTAGTTGTAAGGATGGCAGCTTCCGTCGCTAATTATGATTATATTGTTGATTGGGAGTTTCAAACCGATGGATTAATACGAGCCAAGGTAGATTATATATTGCTTATAATAATAAATATTTTTTATATGACAATTGACAAACAATATTATTTTATTTTTGTCTTTTTGTCCTTTTATAACTTTATGAAGATCCATTATCTACGTTTGTGCAGTCGTGTGTGGATTAAAAAAATTTATATATTTTTTTTTTTTTATTAAATTATTTCAAAGTTATTTTTGCTGTTAATTTTTATTTAGTTTGTAGATTAGGTAGGTGGATAACTCTTTTTCAGTTTTAAATGTTTAAAGGTTGAAATTTTGTTAATGATACTTTTATTTATTTTAAATAGTCGTTTTACCTCGTCTTAATCTCTACATCAACTTCAAACAAGATGCTTGTGATAACGCTTTAACATCATATCGATTTTTCATACGACTTTATATAATTGTTCATCTTAGAGAAAAAATAAATAAATAAATACACTCGAATAGCCGTTTGAAAGGACCAATATTTTATATGCTAGACTTGTGTCACGACCCGCCTAAAATCAAGTCGCGTTACTCGGATTCCGGACCTTCCCGGAAACATATGGAGGCATCCAGGGCCGTTCGGATAACTCCGGAACAGCCCAAAACGAATCTGGAAAAGCTAGATATTAACCATGTAAAATATCTAGATATTAACCAAAGAAATATCTAGATATTAGATTAGTAAATATCTTAGATATTTAGATTAGTAAATATCTTAGATATTTAGATTAGAATAATCTAGATTAGAAATATCTAGATCCATGCCACAAGTATAAATAGGAGATAGTCTCCTCATTTGTAATCACCCAAAATCCATACAAGTCTAGTATAAAACATACTTGTAAACTACATTGTAAGCAATACAAAGTCATTTGTATTACTCGCTTACAAACGCTTCCGCATTATAACTTGAATTGCTACATCGTTTGGGTCACGAAAGGCTGAACTTAGATCAAATCTAAGTGCCGCACGAGAGTTAGGAAATCACTCCGTGACAAGTGGTATCAGAGCAACGTCGGTTCATTTGGGATGGCAACCGAAACTAGCAAAGGTGCAATTGTTGAAGATAAACGAAGTCGAGATGAATCCCAAAAGGGATCAAAGAAGGAACGAGGTATGTCCAAGGATCATACTTTGAAAAAACGAGTTAGTGACCTGGAGGTTGGCCTTGTCGAAACGGGATCACAAGCCGACATTTGTCTCCAACGCTTAGACGCCTTAGAAGAAGATTTCAGTGAGCTCCGAGAAGGACTCAAGGCTGCTATGGAGCTACTTCGAGACGAAGTAAAGATGATGATCAAAGATGCAATCAAGGACGTCACAACCAAGCTGCAAAAGGACATGGATGAGCTGTCAAGCGACATGCATCGAAGTCTAATGGGGTTGGAAGCTAAAGTTGTTGATTGCAACAAAGCCATGATCGCGACTGGAGGTAACATCGTAAACTTTACACCAAGAGTCGAAATTCCCAAAACCATCACCGTTTTGGGCAAACGAGAAGCTCGGGCGGTTGATGACTTCATTTGGGAAATGGAGCAGTACATAGGAGGGGTACAAATCCTTGATGACGCCACTAAAATCAAGACAGCCACTATGTATCTCAAAGATACAGCAGCCCTGTGGTGGAGACGTCGAAGCATGGACATCGAACGAGGTATGTGCACAATTAAAACTTGGGCTGAGTTCATTCAAGAACTCAAAAGACAATTTTATCCGGTAAATGCTGAGCATGAAGCACGAAGTCGACTTCGAAAGCTCAAACAAACTGGGACCATCAAGGATTATGTTAAAGAATTTACTACACTTGTCCTTGAGATCCCGGACTTATCGGATAAAGACTCCCTTTTCTACTTCCTCGATGGTCTACAATCATGGGCCAAGATAGAGTTGGAGCGACGCAGTGTTCAAGATCTTGCTTCAGCTATTGCAATAGCCGAAAGCTTGATCGATCATAAAGAAAAACGACCATATAGGCCCATGAATGAGGAAAGTGATGACGAGAAAGGTGGGGGAGTTAAGCCCAATCATGATCGGAAGGTGGACACAAGGAAACCACCACGATACGACAACGAAAGGCGTCCTACGAAATTCTGTTTTATATGCGATGGACCACATAATGCTCGGGACTGCCCGAAAAAACAAAGTCTTCAGGCCATGGTGGCCAAAACTGATGATGCATCCCATGAAGACAAGGAGGTTCGTCTCGGGGCAATGCAACTACAACTCCTAAATGCCTTAACGGTGCATGAAGGGAGGCCGTTAAAGTTAGCCAAGTCATGCCCCATGAAGAAACAGGACAACATCATGAACACGGAGAAGAAGGGACTTCGGTTTGTGAATTTGGAAGTAAATGGACGACTTGCAAAAGCACTGGTCGATACAGGAGCAAGTCACAATTTCATGACGCGAGAAGAGGCTAAGAGACTCGGCCTAAAGATATCCACACGAGATGGATTCCTCAAAGACGCCAATGGCAACACTAAAGCTATCGAGGGAATGTCATGGGCCGCCAAGACTAAGATTGGGACATGGCAAGGTAAACTTGACTTCTCGATAGCACCACTAGGCGACTACAAGATCGTGCTCGGGATGGACTTTTTCAGAAAAGCAAAAGCCGTTCCGGCAGCTTTTCTGAACACATTATACATCGTCAAGGGCAATCAAGTACACACAGCAATGATGGAGTCAAGCCATCATGGCAAAACAATATCCGTCTTGCAACTCGTGAGAAGAAGCCGAGGGTCATGCAAGAAACACGACAAGGACGTCGTGGGTTTAGGTGGGGGAGAATGTCACGACCCGCCTAAAATCAAGTCGCGTTACTCGGATTCCGGACCTTCCCGGAAACATATGGAGGCATCCAGGGCCGTTCGGATAACTCCGGAACAGCCCAAAACGAATCTGGAAAAGCTAGATATTAACCATGTAAAATATCTAGATATTAACCAAAGAAATATCTAGATATTAGATTAGTAAATATCTTAGATATTTAGATTAGTAAATATCTTAGATATTTAGATTAGAATAATCTAGATTAGAAATATCTAGATCCATGCCACAAGTATAAATAGGAGATAGTCTCCTCATTTGTAATCACCCAAAATCCATACAAGTCTAGTGTAAAGCATACTTGTAAACTACCTTGTAAGCAATACAAAGTCATTTGTATTACTCGCTTACAAACGCTTCCGCATTATAACTTGAATTGCTACATCGTTTGGGTCACGAAAGGCTGAACTTAGATCAAATCTAAGTGCCGCACGAAAGTTAGGAAATCACTCCGTGACACTTGCCTATCTTATTTTAAGAATTTTAACCTATAACAGCCACACTAGTGTACTATTGTGTAAAATAATCTAGTATGCATATTAAAAAATATTTTTAGATTCCTCGATATTTACATGTCATATAGAGTTATAGACATATTATTCTATACCAATTGATTCCCTATTTTGTTTTCTTCAAAACAATCTTTTAGACGACAATTAATATATATTCATTTTTACTTATAAGAGCATTCACAGTAGGTTTTTTATTTTTATATGAGTATGTGTCCTATATTTTGGAAGATGGTTGTTAGTGGTTGTGAGTGAAGGAGCGGAAATATTTATGGGGATTGTACCGTGATTCCTCATATTAGGGGAAACACGATACAACCCCCATAAATTTTTTAATATTTTTAAAAGATATTAAAAAGTATTATTTAATTGAAAGAGATAGTAAAAAATTAGTGTTTTTAATGTAAATATGAAGATGGGGTTAGGAAAACTAGTGTGAATGCTCTAAATACATTAATTCATAATCTATTTTATGTCAGGATTTTTGACCATGATGTTTTTCGAATAATCTTTAACGCTTATTATTTAGATATCAACAACTAATTGACATCTTTTTTTTTAACATGTTTGAGATACTTTTAGAAAATTAAATAATTTCAGTGGAGTGCCTTTAATTTTATGTAATTTAGAAAAATCAAAGTGCTTCAACTTGATTTTATAGTGACGGTCTATTCTGTCACTATTACTATTAAAATATCTTTCAATGATGTAATCTTGATTTGAAGTTTCAAATTGTCATCTTATAGGTTGGGCTTAGTGGAATCTTGATGGTGAAAGGCACTCCTTATGACAACATGAACCAAGTTAACCAACAGGAAAATCTTTACGGCACACTCTTGTCGGAAAACGTCGTCGGAGTCATCCACGACCACTACATCACCTTCTACCTCGACATGGACGTAGACGGGACCGACAACTCTTTTGTAAAAGTTAACCTCAAGCGGGAAACCACCTCGCCAGGGGAGTCTCCTAGGTTAAGTTACCTGAAAGCGGTTAGAAATGTTGCTAAGACGGAAAAAGATGCACAAGTAAAGCTAAAGCTTTATGACCCGTCCGAGTATCATATTGTTAACCCATCAAAGAAAACACGCGTGGGTAACCCAGTTGGGTACAAGTTGGTCCCTGGAGGGACCGCGGCTAGTTTGTTGGATCATGATGATCCACCACAGAAACGGGGTGCCTTCACAAATAATCAAATTTGGGTCACCCCGTATAACAAAAGCGAGGAGTGGGCCGGGGGATTGTTTACTTATCAAAGTCAAGGGGATGACACACTTGCGGTTTGGTCCCAAAGGTAAGTGTTTCTCTCTATTTGTACCGATAACCATTTAGCTCTATCACCACAATCAACTAAATTTGATTGGTTAAAGAGGAGTGAATTTATGATATGACATAAAAAATGACATATACCTGACATAAAATTCATCAGTCTGGGTCTAGTTTAAACGGGGTCAGGTTGAACTCGCGAACACGCTTAACAAAACAAATTTGTTTGAGTTGATATCGCCTATGGGGTTTGTGGGTTGACGTGTTTAAACTACTTATTTTAAATAGTGTGATTTTATCACAACTTATATGTGATAGGATCTTATGTCAAAATTTTGACAACTATTAAAGAAATTGACATCAGTTTTTGTAATTGAACCTTGATTATTTTATATACTTTGTTGTCAAATTGTAATTTTAGGGTAATAATATGTCAAAAATAAGAACAAAGTTATAGGTAAACATGTCATGTTCGTATCAACCCGTAAACATATTTTTCATGTTCACGTGTCTTGCTAGTTCAACGTCAATTCACGAACATGACCCATATAACACTTCTAATTATACTTCCCAATGGTTTCAACTACATGTTACATCCCCTAATTGCCTATTACACAAGTACTACCCTTGAAAACAAACATGCATTTCTTCTCAGGGACCGAGATATCGAAAACAAGGACATTGTGATGTGGTACACATTAGGGTTTCATCATGTTCCATGCCAAGAGGATTACCCGATCATGCCGACTGTATCATCGAGCTTTGATTTGAAGCCCGTTAACTTCTACGAGAGCAATCCTATTCTCAACATCCCACCACATTTCGAGAAAGATTTGCCCGTTTGTAATGCCGCTGCTGATGCTTAATCACGTAAACCCGAAGGAAGATATTTGGTTCAAATGTGTATGAATTTGGTGAAGTAGGAAGTTGTAGAACATAATTGGTCTATATTTAATAATAGTTTGAGGCACTTTTGCCTCTTGGTTGATAAGAATTACATGTTTCTTTCTTTCTTTAGATAGATTTGAACTTAGAAGTGTGATTAAATTAATTAATAGCCGAACACAAACATATTTGAAATTTAGAAATGAGATGGAAAAATGAAAAATGACAGACATATCGATCAATGGTGTGGTTCACAATCAAAAAGTTGGGGGGTTTAAATCGTGAAAAGTGTAGCTTATGGTGTATTTATGTTAGAAAACTAGGAATTGATGTTAAAATATATGTGTTCAAACGTTTTGGTAAGATAATAAAGATTACCTATAAAAATTATAACGTTATTGATGAATAATTATATGAAATATAAAATGACCCAAATATCTTATGGTTTAAACTATTGCTGATGAGAAGACAAAGCCCATACGGTTGATCCAAAACCTTTAATTTAATCTCGCACAAACCATGTAGCAAGCATTTTCGTGCTTTCAGCCCATACAAATTACATTTAGGGGGCGTTTGGTTGGAAGGAATGGAATAGAATGAAATGGAATTAAGAAACTAGTATAATTTTCAAATAAAATTGTGTTTGAGTGAGCAATTAAAAGTAAACCCAAGGGAATGTTTCACCTCAAATTCCCTTGGTTGTGGGATTTCAAAATCCTTCCACCTAGAGAGGGAATTTGAAATCCCACAACCAAGAGAATTTGAGATGAAACATTCCCTTGGGTTTTACATTTCATTACCCATTTAAACATAATTTTGCTTGAAAATTATACTAGTTTCTCAATTCCATTCCATTCCATTCCATTCCTTCTAACCAAACGCCCCCTTAAAGATAATTTAATGAACAATTTTTTGGACCGGATCACTGAGTGTATATCAAAAGCGGTCATGTGGTCGCGGCCAAGCGCGCTGTAGAGAGTCTATCTTGCTAAGAGCGAAGATCGAAACTTGGTTGATCTTACACTTGAGTGTTAATGACATAAATAAAATCATCATTTCAAAACATCATGGGAATGGGATCGTTAGAGCATCCACTATGCAAGTATGGGTGTCTTTGTTTGGCAAGGTTTGTCCTTCCATAAAGACATCCATCGATAAACCTTAAGTATATACCACATAAATTTGTGCCAATTCATATTTAAGGACTCTGCTTCTAGGGTTGCCTTTGAACCTTGAGGTGCACAAAATACCTGGTTTCAGAACTAGAACCCCAGACTCGATCTATACCGGTTTCGTTTCCCACCCACTCTCCCCCTACCCGGTTCCAACCCAAAAAACTATCGGCTAGTACCATGTTCCACTTGTCCACAAAAAAACTGGTTCCGACCCAGTTTCTTCATGGAATCGGTTCCAACCCCGCTACCGTATTTGCTTTTGAAAATTCCACCGGTGGGTAGCGGCTATATGATCATTTCTTGCCCCATTTTTTTATATTTTGCGGTTCATTTTGACCTCCCGACCTCCCGCCCTCCCCGGCCACATTAGTATATGTTGTTTTAGATGATTTGGATGATCACACTACTTGAAATCGAAAACCAAAGCAAATTAAGCAAAAATTTAAAAAAATAAGTAGTAATAATAATAATAATAATAATAATAATAATAATAATAATAATAATAATAATAATAATAATAATAATAATAATAATAATAATAATAATAATAATAAAATAATAAAACTCTCATTATGGCTAAATTCAACCATCTATTGGTGGTTCCAACCCCGAGCCTACCGTTGTTAGGGTGCTTCGTAATAATTGAAGCTCGAAAGTTTGATGCAATCGGGATTTGTGTGAGATTAGTTTTATGGTGTTTTGTTGGCTACGTTGAGCAAGCACAATGCTAAATATTGCAAGAGGAAGAAAGCAAATTTGGGGTCGGAACAAACACAAATGAGTGATGATGGTGGAATATTTATGTACCATAAATACGCTTCGAGAATGAATGGCGAAGTTTGTGATTCAAGAAGGTTTGTCGTTTGACTACTCTAACAATCATCAGTTGACAAAGATGATTTGACAAACGCTTCAACATCGTTACACCGACTTAAGTCATTCTACTCTTAGAATTTATTGTTTAAAGTTATGGAATTCAGCAAAACAAAATTTAAGTTTATTTAAAGACCGGTGTGTACTTAATTAGCTATGTTTGGATGACTCCATACAATTTACACGAATCATACCTTTGAGCCATCGCCCATTGGATAGATCCCATTTTATGTCAAATAAGAAAACGTATGATTAAGTTTTAACTGTTTCTATATCCATATACTATAGAATATTTGTTTTATATTCTAGATTATATGATAACAACTTTTAACCATGTGCCAAACATGTTTTCACAATGAATTCTAAAACCTTAGTGTATCCATGAAGGTGGTGGTGTCTGACATTGCTTCTGAACATGCGTATATCTTATATTAAAAGAATCGATGAAGGAGGGTAGCGTGGAGAGGCAATTCGAAGAAGTCAAAAACCATTAATAAACCGCTTCACAAATGAAGAAAACCCGAGGAGAAAGAGGGGGAGGAAGCAACAATAGACATAATTACTCGTAACCTCTTCAACTGTTGTTTCTAGAAGGATTTTGGAGGTGGTTGGTAACTTATTAATTATTATGATGTTTTGGAAAGTTTGATGTTTTGGAAAGTTTTCTTATGGTATAAAAATATATTTCTCTAGAAATAACATTAATAAAATACTTTTTATTTTATTAAAAAACTATTGTTAATCCTAAACAAAATTAAATACTATTATTAAAAATTTATATAATTATTTAATAGAAGAGAAAAGCGAAAAAATTTTGATAAAAATAATTACGATGATGCCATGTGTCCTCTTAATTATCCTTTTATCAAAATGTAAAGAAATTATACGAATTGTTGATTAACTATTTATATAAGTAAAATTAGGATAAATACAAATCAAATTATATTTCTCGGTTATAATATAATAATTATAGTAAACCCAGACTAATATAACTTCTTTATATCTATTGAATTGAAATAATAAATTAGATAATCTACGATGAATTTAGAATATTAATAAATACAAACGGTTAAATTTTGTAGTCCTATAGAATCAATGATAATGGGACCAAGTATAGCATAGAAAAAGTAGATTCTTGTAATAAAAAGGAAAATTGTCATCCTTGCAAGAATCATTATATCAGCTTTACCTTTATTCAAGAGAGCTAAAATTTAATATAATGTCACAACTGAAGAAACACATGTTCTCTAAATAGCTCTTTATTTATTATGGTAATTTATTATTTTTCATTAAAAATGATATTTTATTCTAAAACTAGTAAATTAGTATAGTAATCATGCCTTACACATTGTGTTCACTGTTCCCCTATGATATCCTCACCAGAAATTGTTTTTGCTTTGAAAATCGTAGCTTAGGTGTTTTGTTCGACCATGTATTGTGTCATGGTGATGGAGTGTGATCCCCTGTCATCAGAGGCGTACAATGAAGCAAGAGTGAACGGGCGTGATTTGTTTGTTTCTAACCCAATTTGGGTATGTGGTTCAGGATTACATATTCTCGTTACGATATGTTTCTTACTAATCGGATATCAAAGTGGAATTTTCATAGAGGCCACTCATTTTGAATTGCTCACAGCTAAACATGTCAAAACATAAAGTTCCCATCTTATTCGCAGTTAATAGATGATTACACTTTTAGTTTATAAAATACTACTTTCATCTTATGCATTTTCCTTTCTAATAGTAGTTGAGAAGTCGATGTTAGTATCTTAAAAAATTATTGTAAAATGGTCTTGCCGACAATAATTTGAATTTTTCCACTAAATGGGTAATTAATTAGGTGAATAATAATACTAAACAGGCCCCTCATTTATAAAAAAGGTACCTAGTTGTTTTGTACTATTGCCTTTTACATCCTCCATTATTTCTTCTATACTCATTTCACTCACCCAAAAGTGATTTTTATGTCACACATCTAATCTCATTTCTTTATTCAGCTTTTTCTAGAATAAACTATCATATAACTCACCAAATTTATTTTAAATATCATCAAATATTAAGTGAGTTAAATTTTATTCTTCAACTAACATATTATTGACTAATAGATTGGTTGGAGATAAAAAGAGGGCCCTTATGGTATTTGGACAAAAGCATAATCAAGCTGAATGAACAATGATTTATTAGAGCTTGCTTAAAGTTAAGGTTTAAATCAAGTCAAGTTTAAATAGACTCAAGATGAAATGTGTTCGGTTAAATGAGATGAAGTAACTTGATGTTTGACAGAACACGGGCTTGACTCATTTCATTTGAGCACGCTGTTAAGTTATAAGATATAATATTATAGAGTCGAATCATATCAAGATATTGAAATTAGGTTTTGTGGAAAATATTTAAAGAGTTTAATATTGCAAATGCGTACATTTGAGATAGTGTAGAAGTTTTTAATTATTTTTTATTGAAAGGAGTTGCTTTTTATTATAAAGTGGTTTTGTGACATAAAACCCATCCCTTTGGTAATGACTCACTATGATGATCAAATTGGCCTTTTGGAATAGTTGCATGTACATTGGTTTGCAATCATTTTCTCGCTTTTATAAAATCATTATATATGGGTTCAAATTTGTAATAAATAATTAAAGGGTTGTGCTAACAATTGGTGTATATAGTTAATAGCAAAATCAATTTACAATAGACACTTTTATTTGTGGTAATTCTTAGAGAGGTTAATTCAATACATAACAAATTTAAATAGAAAACTATAATAATTGCATACATATTATTTGTAAATGTGATAAATAAAATGGTTTAGTAAACGCTCACCTCATTTTATTCTAACTCTCGTACAATTATCAAACATTATGTGAAGATGTATTATGTAGTTTTTGTGTGAATATCTAGGTAAAATTAGTTTGTGTTCAAAGAGTACTATTACTCATAATATGTATATAGGATAGTAATCAAATATTAACTCTTGTTATTATGATAACTCATTAACCCAACTAGTGGTTCACCATAAGTTAGAGTTACGGTGATAAAATTAATAATACACAACGAATGTTAAAAAACTTATTTAAAAAAATATAGCATGACTGTACTCAAATTAAAAATATTAAAATGATTTATTTGATAATTTGTTTAAAAAATAATATAATACAAAAAAGTTAAGAAGGTTTAAAAAAAGAAGTGAATTTTTTTAAAAAATGAGAAAATTTTTGAAAATGGGAGGAATATCGTTAAATCAGTTGTGTAACGCAATTTAAAAGTTAGTTACGCTACTTAATTATGGTGTAAGTGTTCGTTATATTAGGGTTAACGGCGTATCATAATAAACAAGGGTTAACAAATGAACTTTACCCTATATATACTAGTTTTAGCAAACATGTGTATTACACGAGTTGAATAAATAAAATGTTAAATAGTATAAAATTTGATGAATTTTAAAATGATATTTTATAATAATATATGATTGAAATCTTTCTTATCATAAATAAAATAAATATTTTGTTTCAGAACAAACGTTTTAAAAAAATCATTTTTAAAAACTTTCTTATTATAAGTCTCAATTTAATTATTTTTTATTTATAAAAATTTTACTTTTTAATAACATCAATATTAAATTAATTTGTAATTTTAAAAAGGTTTGATGTTTTAAAAAAAATATTTCTTTAGAAATAACATTAAAAAAATCTTTTTCTTAATTTATTGAAACTATTTTAATCAAAAAAAGAATTAAAAAAATTATTGAGTAATTAATATGATTATTTAATAGAAGAAAAAAGCAAGAAAAAATTAATGAGAATGAATGTGATGATAACACGTATGCTACCTAGTTTCTCTTTTATTAGAGTAGGGATATATATATATATATATGTGTGTGTGTGTGTGTGTGTGTAGTTGGGATCAAATGGAAACGAAGAAAAATTATGAAAACTAATAAATCAAATCTCCACCTATGATTTATTAAGATTAATGTTTCATATTTTTTTTATTTTTTGTACACCTGATACCACAAGTGTACAAACTTTTATTTATTTATTCAAAAAAATATGAGACATTAATTTTAATACATTAAAGATAAAGATTAGATTAATTAGCTTTTATAATTTTCTTTAGTTTTTCATTTAAACTCAACCCTGTATAGATGTATGTTGCAAATAAGTAAATATGAAATTTGATTTGTTTTAGAGAAGGGTCGTTATCTTTTATTCAATATATTCTTAAATCAGAACATTTATATTATAACATAATAAATTTTAAATTGGTGAAATAATATTTATAACTTACAATATATGCTACTAGCTTTAATAAACTCGTGTATTACACGAGTTGAAAAAATAAAATATTAAATAAAATAAAATTTTTATTAATTATTAAACGATATTCTAAAATATGATATTATTAAAATTACGTATGAGTGAGGATCATAAGTATAAAACAATGATATCAACTTTTTAAAATTTTGTTTTTTATAAAAAAAAATATTTTGTTTCAAATAAACCATTTTAAAAAATATATTTTTTAAAACTTCCTAATATAGCTTCAAATTTTAATTATTTTTAGTTTATGAAAATTTTTCTTTTTAAAAATATAAATTTTAAAATATTTTGTAGAAAAAATTTCTTATGATATAAAAATTTATATCTCTAAAAATAACATTGGAAAAAAGATCGTTTTTCTAATTTATCAAAAAACTATTTTTAGTCTAAACAAAATAAAAGAATATTATTTAATTAATGTAATTATTTAATAATAAAAAGAAGCACTAAAAATTTAGTGAGAAAAAATATGATGATGTCATGTTCCCATTTTAGTTATTATTTTATTAGAGTAGAAAGATTTTTTAGAAATAACATTAATAAAAAAGACATCTTTTCTTATTTATTAAAAAATTATTTGTAATCTAAAAAAGAATTAAGATTTTTTAATCTTTCTTAATTTAGGTAATTAGTTTAGAGGATATAGAGATGGGAAAAATTAAATTTAGGGGGCCTACGAATATGCCAAGTGTCCCCTCAAGTTACTATTTTGGTATTATACTAGATTTAGTAAATTAGTATATTATACGGGTTAAATAAATGAAATAATAAATATAATAAAAATTTAATGGCTATAAAATGATATATTAAGATAAGTAAGGACTATAAATAATAAAATAATGATATAAACTTTTCAATCTTTTGTTTTTAAACTTTTTTTTTTAAATTAAAAACTTTGTTTCAAGACAAACATTTAAAAAATATAAATTTTTAAAACTTTTTTGTTATAACTCCTAATTTTAATTAATTTTTGTTTATAAAAATTTTATCTAAAATATCAATGTTAGAATATTTTAAATTTTTGTAAAAAGTTTGATGTTTTAAAAGTTTTTTAATTTATAAATAATTATTTTCTTTAGAAATAATATTAATAAAAAGATATATTTCTTAATTTATTGTTTGTAATTAATGTGATATTAATAGGAGAGAGAAGCAAAAAAATTTTGGTGAGATAAAATATGTTTGTGTCATGTGTCCACCATAATTAATTTTTTATTAGAGTAGAAAAATAAAGATAACTTGATATATATATATTTTTCTATATAAGGGATAATTACCCACAAACATTTATCATAATGCTATTTAGAGTAAACTATTATTTTCGTCCCTGACGTTTTGTTGAATTTGCCATTTCAATCCAAAAACTTTTTTTTTTGCCATTTCAGTCACTGTAGTTTACAAAATGTTGTCATTTTCATCCACTCCACTAAAATCGTTAAAACTAAGTTAAATATGAGGGTATTTTTAGTATTTTTGAACACCCTAATTATCCAATTAAAACAAATTAATCAATTAATAGTCAATTAAAACTAAAAGAACACATGAAACGACTAGTGAAACCAGACGCTTCAATTTAAAAGTATCAATTAACTCTAACATATGTTGTTCTATTAAGGTCTGACGTGTGATTTCAATTAATCTTCACGTTTTATTCAAACTATACCGTTATTTGATTGATGTTTGTTGTAGGATTAGGGTTTGTTGTTGACATGTTTTAGTTGATTGAGGTCTTTGAACGTGACAATAGTAGATCTCAATAAAATAAAACATGACACAGTAGAGCTCAATCGAACAACAGTGCATGTTCAAACAAAACGTAAAGATTAATTGAAATCTCAAAGCAGACCTTAATTGAACGACATGTGTTAGAATTAATCAAAGCGACGGTCTCACGAGTCGCTTCATGTGTTTTTAGTTTTAATTAAATATTAATTGATTAAATTGTTTTAATTGGATAATTAGGGTGTTGAAAAAGACTAAAATACCCTTATATTTAATGGGGTTTTAACGATGTTAATATAGTGGATGAAAATGTTAATATTTAGTAAACTACAGTCACTGAAATGACAAAAAAAAATAATTTGAACTGAAATGATAAATTTAACAAAACGTCAGGGACGAAATTAACATTTTACTCCGCTATTTATATATACAAAATCACTATTATAAATCTATTTTATGTCATTTTCATATATTTTTTCCCTTTTGAAGATGTTCCCGATAAATAAGTATCCGAAGATCAACGTCAGAATAAAGAGCATCTCATGATTCATGTGAATAAATAATAAATTCATCATATATAAAGTTAAAATCAAATATAATATTAAAGATATAATTATTCTTTTCGACTATTTAACTACAACAAATTCTAACTTTATTGTTGTAGGGTAAAATCTCGAACAAGCATTGTTTTAGGCCGACAATCTTCCTATGCTTCGGTTTCTTCGACTGCATCTTTTCCTAAATTCTTTAACAAATTCAAAATAATATATATTTAAGTCATAAACCCCGAACACGATAAAGTTCGTTAGTTCTCACACTCAACATTAGAGTATTCACTGCTTATTGCGTATTTTTATCTATATAATTACAATAAAAATATTATTTTTTCTCTTATCTTTTCAATTAAATAATATTTTTAATACCTTTATCATTATATTTTCTATCTACTTTACTCACAATATTTTTAAAAATATTAAAAAAATTATAAGGGTTAAACATTATTTTTTTAAATTTACAAATTGAACAATAACATTTCTCTCTCTCCTCTACTCACAACCACTTACAATCATTTTTTATAATATAATGACTACATTCAGATAAATATACAGAACCGAGTTTTAATGCTCTTACTAGCTGATAAGAATATTCATGTGTTTTGAATTTTAGGGTTTAAGGTTTTACCAAGATCTTTATTGAATGTACCAGGTTATTTGACTTTAGTTATATATAGTATTGTTTTATAACCTTTTAACATATATTGTATTATGAAAGATAAACATGACTTTAGTATATTCTTATTTTTATATACATTTTGATTAATAAAAAAACAAAGTCATGTTGAATATTTAATTTTGTGAGTTGATATGTTTATATCACAGGTCTCATGACTTTTGGCCCCCTTTACATGGTACATGAAGCTCCGCTACTGATTTATACGACTTCATTTTCTATAAAATTTATATTAAAATATAAATTAAAAAGCAAAAAAACCTAATAATAGCTTTTCTATAAAGTACTATATCTTAAAAATTATATTATAAAAAATGAATTAATATATTAATTAAATTCATGTCACTTAGAGTATTCACACTAGCTTCCCCAAACTCATCCCTATATTTACATTAAAAATACTATTTTTTTACTATCTCTTTCAATTAAATAATACTTTTCAATATCTGTTTCATTACCTTTTCTCTCTCTTCCACTCACAACAACTTTTAAAAATATTAAAAAATTTATGAAAATTATACCGTGTTTTCTCAAATATGAGAAATCACGATACAATCCCCATAAATATTCCTACTTCTTTACTCACAACCATTAACAACTATTTCTCAAAACATAAGATACACACTCATATAAAAATAAAAGAAATCTGCTATGAATGCTAGTAGATGCATAAAGTAAAAACTATGCAAATAGTAGTAAAATAATGACATAGTTTCTATCAAACCGTTTTAGCCCCTAAAAGATTCATGATATTCCACTTTTAGTCCCTATTTTTTGTCTTGGTATACAGAAAAAGTCAAAATTTGGAAAAAGACTTGCACTTTCTTTTCATTGGCTGGCAGTAAACAAACAAACTTGAGTAATTAACTTCTAAAAGAAAATTAATTTGCACTTTGGTCCTTCCAAGGTTTGTGTTTCTTTGACTAGTCCCATGTAGATATTTCCAAACACTACCAGAAGAAGAATTCTATTCTAGAATCTTGCTTTTGCCATCTTTGGATTCTTTTTCCTCAAAATCCCACCTTCATAACTTACCTATATAAACCGTTGAAACGGATCAAACGGTTTGAAACCGAAACAAGTCGACTAGAGTAGCCAGAATGATATACAAACAATCTACTTTCGGTTTTCACAGTTTGACGATTTAACAAATAGATTCAGTTTGAAATTTGAAACCAGCAAAATAAACTGAGCCGCCGCTTCAACCTTTGCTATACATATATTTCCATTTTAGTACATATAAGCGTGTAAATGTATCATAATAATAAATCATTATCATTTTAAATTTTTCAATACAAATTAAAGGTTTTTATAAAAATCAGAAAGTCCGGTTTGATTCACCAAACCGTCAAATCAGAATCATTAAACCGGTAAAACTAGTTGGTCCACCTGCCCCGCCTGACCTGACCGGTTTTGTTTGTCGATTTTCAAAACCTTACTTAACGGTTTTCTCAAAACCAACCGAACTGAACCGTTAACGCCGGCTGATTACTCCTACCCGAGTCATCAAATTGCCATCTGGCCAAGAACCCATCAATTAGTATGTTGAGAAAAATACAACCTCTGATGCATAAGGTACAAGCATCAATACCATAAATAATCAGGTTTTTACCTCTAATCATGTAGGAAGTATGCACCAAGTGATGAAGAAAAGTTCCAGACTTTAGTCCAATACCTTGTCTATGCAGTGAGAATGCAGAAATTTGAATCATGAAGAAAGGGGTAATATGGGAACTTTGTTCATTAATTATCAAGATTCAAGATCATTAAGTATAATAAACTACAATCTTGAGCTGGTCAAACAAGGTCAATTCTTGCAAAATTACCATTTCAACCTCAAGAAATGGTACTAAAATAATCTAAAAGATTGATCAAAACAAATACCCAACAAAAACCCTGCATACACTATGAACAACACCATCAAACCCATGAAAAAGATTCAATCTTTATGGACTTGATGCATCAAACAAAACCTCATTGATCATATCATCTTCACCATTAGAAACTGCAAAGAATTCTGCATCTTTCTCATCATCAGTGCTCAAATCCCGCCTCTCGAGCCGCGAATTAGCTGCTATAAAGATCAACTTCTGAGCCTTCTCGATACCATTCCTCGACTGAGCCCATTTCGACAACGACCAGTTGCATTTGAACCCACACGACGTCGCGTGCAGAAAGATCAACCTCACTGCAACTTTCCTCAATGAGTTGAACTCAGTTAAGTAAGTCTCCCAAACCAACCTACTGCTTTGTGGGTTCGCGATTTTCATTTTCCCCGTTATGGGGTCTCGCTGTTTAAGCTGCACCGCTTGGGCGTAAACAGGATCAAGCCCTTCTGTTCGCCATTTCATAAGCTCCATTAGCGCGATGTGAGCTTCTTCTCTCGACACCAGTCGTGTGATCAGCTTATCGACATCCTTTTCTTGCTCGGTTGTCAAGCATTTGAAAGGGGGCAAATACTTCCCGCTTCGATCCTTGATCAAATAAAACGGATCGAGTATAAACGCTGCAGCCCACGCAGGATGATAGTTTCGCTTAAACCTTTTATCAAACACCTTGTCTACAACACTCTCATTCATCTGAAACTTCATACACCACTCCTTGATCTTCACTCTAACCTCCTCCCAAAGCGGTAAACATTGCCCGACACGCGGTCTTTCCTTCTCGATCTCCTGAGCCATACCTTTAACTAACTTAACCAACGAATGAACCGCCTCGATTTCCCTCCAAAACTGAGGATTCCTCAATGTTTCCTCAACTTCCCTTGCAAACTGATCCTCCATTGACAGTTGTTGGTAACTGTCATCATGTAACACCAATTGTAATACTCTTGCTGAAGTTAACATGTCTTCAATCATACTAAACACGGGCTCGAATTCAAATTCGTTAACGAATGGCACGCGCAACAATCGCGCTCTCCCAGATTCTTGAAACTGATACTTGAGAAATGAATGTCTGATCTGAGATGTTGTATTCACAAAGTTGGCTACTTTGAAGCAGTTTTCAATCACATTCTTGAACAATGGAAGCTCTTTGCTGAAATCTTTGATCAATTTACTAACCCCTTGAAACTGACATGAAAGATTGATCATCCATTGATGCTGATCTTCAATGTTCTTCAAAGCTTTTAACTTGAATCTATCTGATACAACCCCTACACATTGCTGCAAATTACTCCCACAAAGCTCAATCATCGTCTCCATAATTACATCCTCTGCAAACTTCGAAAACACATACCCATTAGCAATAACAGCTCGCCGGAAAACACTGGTTCCGTTGGGTAAATTCACCGATAAATTCACCAATTTTTCGTCTGATTGATGATGATTTCTTGATCTCCAGCCATCTGATGATAATTGGAAGAACATTGCGTCACGAATTCGAGCTTCTGATTCAGATTTTGCCGTTTGATACTTGAAATCCAATCTTTCTCCGGCGAGTTCCCGACGAGATATCGCCGGCAACCCGAGTTGATTCAAGAAAACCTTGAATTTGGGGTGATTTAAACTCGAAAACGCAACAGACCCACAGTTTTCATACAACCAATCGGATAATAACTCGAGTGATTGATCGATTTGTGATCTTGTTAACGTTGAACAAGATGATGTTTTTGGGGATTTTAATCTCTTCACACTATCTTCCAGCTTCGCTAATGCGTTCAAATCCTCTTTCCCACCTGATAACTGATGGTATTGATGATGTTGCTGAGAGTACATCTCATTCACAGTCGCCGGTGCCGGAGCTGTAGCCGTCGCCGGCGCCGGCAATGCAGGTACGGAATCGGGTCGGGTCGGGTACGAGCCTTCAATTGAGAATCTTGGTGGTTCGATCATGGCGATCGGAGCGACGGAGTGGGCGGTGGTTCTACTCCGGTGGCCGGAGCTCCGTCTCCGGTAGCTCTGCGGAGAGGAAGACGACGCCGGCGACGTTAAATTCATCATTCCGGTGGGGGAAATCGCTGAAATCGGCTGTGCGTTCGAATCAGTGGTGAAATTGGGGCATGTTCCTCGTTTCAGATGCTCGGAGGCGGTTCTCGACGGATTCGAGGCGGAGAAGACGCTGCCGCACAAGCAGCACCGGAGCTTCACGGCGGTGGGAGCTCCGGCGTCGGAGCTGTTCACGAGTATCGGCTCTAGATGCGACCAATACCATGCCCCTTTACCTTTAATCGCCTTCGTACGCACCATCATCAACCCTTCATATCGTTTCGTTACAGACTTCTCCGCCGTTGACTCCGTCGTCGCCGGCGGCGGAGGCGGCGATGACGACGGTGGTGGCGGTGGCGGTGGTGGTGGTGATTGTTGGGTAGCGGCCATTGTTGCCGGAAAAGCTTCAAGATTTCTTGATTCCGGCGAAGAATTAGTTGAACGAATAAGATGAATGAAATGATGGGTGTGATTGAAAGATTGAAGCTTTTGGTTATGTGGTGGTGGTGGCATTATTATCGGCGGAGGTACGCTGGCCGGAGATTGAAGCAGTGGCGGTGGTCCATGGTGGCTCCGGTGGGTTGTTGGGGGGAAGTTTCTTTGTGAGATTGGGGAAAGTGGGAGGGGGAGTGTGAGTCAAATAAGGGTTGTTTTTTAGTTTTGTTTATTTTTGTTTTGGGACACATTTTTAATCTATGGTTTGTGATAAAAAAAAATAATAATAGGAAATTGTGACAATGGTGCTATGGGTTTTTGAGTTTGGTACGGATTTGATTGTTAATTTAGACTCATTGGCGTGTTTTGAAAAATAATAATATTTATATTTATAATTTATAATAAAAAACTAATTATTGATACATATGGTTTTTTTCTATCCTTTTCATCTAAACATTATGTTTGAATTGTCACATGTCGTTACATTTTTTTATTTTAAGTTACAATGAGTATAATATTTATGATCACTTGTTGCTTTAAAATTTTTTTACATGTTTATAAAAATTATAAGAAATTACTAATTATGGTAATGATTAAGTTATTAATTTTAATATTATTGTTAACAGTTCTTTGTTTTATAAAAATTAAAGTTTTTGTATATTTATTGGCAAATTAAATTTTAAAAATCCAAACTATTACTTATTAGCCGATAATAATCCATACTATTGGTTTGGCAAGTAACAATCCTAATTTTTATTTTTATTACCAACGACAGTCTCATTATTATAATTATTAAAAATTTAGGCTTGATTTGGACTCGATTTCGTTCACAATAATGATTATGAACGAAATAAAAAAAAAACATACAAGTTAAATCGAGCCTAAAATAAATACAAAATTGAGTGTAAATGTATGATAATTATGCTATTGAGATTGTTGTTGGTAATAAAAATCAAAATTAGGATTGCTATCAGCCAAATCAATAGTATGAATTATTATCGGCCAATGAGTAATAGTTTGTATTATTAAAATCCAATTTGCCTATTTTATTTCAAAATAATATTTTTCTTTTAATTATTTTTAAATTCATGATATTATTTATATTTTCAGTAATGTTTATTTTTTTAAAACCTTGTATTGATATGACTTTTGCATATCCTTTATAACTTTCAATACCATTACACAAAAAAACATTTACATCTATATGAACATTTAGTTTTAATTTTAATTGTTCATTATCTTTGTTACGTATCATTGTTACATACTTCTGTAAATTTTATCAAATTTTTTTATTAGTTGATACATTTTTTTTATTTTTTATGTTCAAACATTCTACCTTCATTTGTTTCTATTGTGAAACGGAATAATTTTATGATACAATTATATTATAAAAACTTTTTTATATAATATTATTTTTAAAAAATAAATACACCATCAAATCAAGGATTATATCCTTTTTAATATTAGTATAGTATTGCTATACTTTTTAAAAAAATGAATTTTTTTAAAAAACGTATATGTGTTGTGCATATAACTTGTGTGATTATTTACTTCGTAATTATGAACATGACTTGCGTAATTATGATATAACTTGCATAATTATAAATATAACTTGCGTAATTATTTTTTATAACTTGAGTAATTTTACTTTGTGTAATTATAAATATAACTTGCGTAATAATAGATATAACTTGCGTAATTATGAATATATCTTACGTAATTATGCACCTTATGTGCGTAATTATGACGCGGATGAAACTACCCCCCGGCCAATAAACACGTGTCACGCCGTAGTGACTTTGTACGTTTCGCACGAAAATTATAATTTCTATAGCAACCGGCCCTTATAATATATTACTATGAATTCATATGAATTTATTTACCCACGTGTACGTCATTTTATGTATTTTTACTAATCTAGTTTTATTATAAACAAAAATATTAAAAGATATAAATAAAGATTCAAGTTATTCGTTAGACCGTGCCGCTTTTTTTTTTCCGTCTCCCCTAACGTGTTTTCAGGGATTTTGTGTTTTTTTATGTTGTTTTTGTAAAACCAAGAGTGTTAATCGTTGTTTGATGTTTGATAAGAGGATCGAAGAAGAACATCAAAGTGGGAGGTTCATCTTTGGGGCGTAGAAAAAAGGTTGCTGGGGGTGAGGATTTTCTGCTGTTGTTTATTTTTTTTTTCTAATTTCGATCAATTAAATTATGGAAGGCTGATAATAAATTCTCACTTACAATTTAAAAAGTCATATTTTTAATTTTATTGTTAAAAGCTCTCTCACTTGTGTGATCAATATTTACTATTGACATTTAGTTTATTTCGTTTACAAAAAAGTATGTTTTTTTAGTTCGCTCATGTTATTATTGTGAGTCAAATCTGGTGCATGTAGAATGTATATAAAATAAAAAATCATTTAACTAATAAATTATAGTTTAAATTATATAAAAATTAATTTATTATTTGCACCCCTTCAGCATGGGAGTTTATGACGACGTAAGTACGTAACACGTTAGATATTTTTACCATTTTACTCCCATCGTAACATATTATTTTTTATTTATTTAATAAAGAAAGAGTAGAGTAATCATTACTCAATCCATAAAGTTGATCTAATACCTACCAACCATAGTGGTAAATACGTAATTTTACTACAAGTATTTTCTAGGAAGAAGGAATATTATATAAAGTAAAGTTGATATAGTCTTTAAGTGAGAGAATTATTAGTTTTAACAGTAAATATAAGCATACATGATATGATTAGACATTTACGGGAAAAGTAGTGCAAAACAAAGTATAACCATAAACAGCGGTTCATGTATACCGGATGGGAGTTATTTGTAGATTATCAATATCATTGAATATCACAAGGTACCTTTTAAATAGCATACGGTATACTACATTATAACAAGCTTTGGGATGTATAAATAATTTTGTAGGTATACAAATCATCTTTTGCCTTTCAAAATAAAATAAAATACGAATAATATTTTCTGTTATATTGTTTGAAGCTACTATTAGTATTTTCGGTTACATGACTTACATCTATTGGTATTGTAAAAGTGATTTTTTTTAATGACTTGGCCTAAAAGCAAAAGAATGTTTTGGAAGTGGGAAAAAGAACACAAAGAAACTAGAATGACATGGAACATTCCTTGTAAACAATTAGATTGAAATATCATATATATCTTTTGTGGACGAGTAGTTTTATAATAAACTAGAATGACATAGAACAATTCTTGTGAACAATTAAGATAGAAATATCATATTTATGTTTTGTAGACGAGTAGTTTATAACTTATGATCTACTTTATAAATAAGACAAGTCGTGATTATTTACAACGATAGATTTATAAAAGGAATCTGAATGAGTTATGGAAGCTTGTTTTAGGAATAATAAACCTTACCATTAATTTAATAAAAAAAAAAAGTAACTTTAAATAATAGTAATCAAGTTTTAAAAATTTTCTAAAAATTAGGTCACTCATGGGCAAAAAATGTCTCAATTAAGTCACTTAACTTATATGATTTATTTAAATTAAAGGTTTTAACATATTTTTCTTTTTGTTTTGAATTAGAAAATATTTCTATTCTTTTCTTTTCTTTTTATGCTAATGTTTTATAAAAACCCATCTTTATTATTATTGTTATTTTCTCTTGACAGAACCTTCAAACAGCCGCGTAGGATTCCTTTTGTAGTTCTGACATGACCGTATTAGCGTGCTGAAATACTTTAAGTTTTTATAAAGTTTTTCTAGTTCTAGTTTCTAAGTAAAATTTTTCCCTTGTTTAATTAAAAGCAACCAAAGTAATTGTGGTAAAACATTTTTGGTACTAAAATAGTTAACTCCTATTTCTGAGTACACGAACTATACTTCCGCTCATACTATTATTAATGTGTGTTAAGGTAGGTTCACATTCTTATATTTTATTTTTGGATTCGATATCCAACAAAAATCGTAGGTGAATTCTTATTACCAATTGCTAAAACCAATCCTACAATTTTCAACACCAAAGTCGCAATATACGGGTTCACCCACTAGCTTCTATTAGAAATTCAAACTTGATAAATGATTGAAAAATGATCAATTATTAATCCTCATGTCATATTTCATAACATTTACTTTATATGGAATAATCCTTTAAAATTTTCAGAAAAGGTGATAATGATAAACAAGAAATACTAATATAGTTATATATAATGATTTAGGGTTCTAAAGAAACAATTATACACGAGTAGCTTTTATCCAATGAATTGCATCTTAAACAAGTACAATTTCACTAATTCCAACTGAATATATGTAAAATTTACATCATCCTTACAGGAATCAGGGAAATGCTTTCCTTTGATCACACTCAGGCATGATAATTAATATGTAAATTCGTTTAAACATAATTAGATCTAATCTTTTAAAGTTGTTCTTGATTAACTCACGGTCAATCGATTAACCTACACACTTAGGTTACAATAAAAACCTTTAATAAACCATTATTATTAATTTTTATTGAGAATTTGATTCATATTAAATAAAAACTTGAATGATAAGAATTGATTATAAATTTTGTCCTTCATATCCAACGGTGTCTTATAAATACACTAATAATAAGGACATGATAAAGGATGCGACATATATATTTAATACATTTTTAAACCATAAAAGTACAAATTAAATAGTAGGTGCATCTATTTACGGAGCCTTCTAATATTTAGATACCCACACAGATAAATCGACACCTCCCTATACGTCACGTATGGGTCCATACGCGACGTATAGGGTCGAATGCACTGAAAACGAGAAAAATTCAGGGGGGTGTCAGAGAGCTATACGACACATATAGGGCTATATGACACGTATAACAAATTTCGACACTTACTACGAGAAAAAATTCAGGGGGATGTCAGAGGGGTTATACGCCCCATATAGGACTATACGACCCCTCTATACGATGCGTATGGGCCTATACGACCTGTATAGAAATTTGAAGTGTTAATTTAAAATAATGGGTTGTTCAAATAACCAACCCTGTATTCATGTCAAGTTATATGTTATGAAAAAGTAGTGTATAATTTAAAAGTAGATTTAGTGGGTATGTGAATTTATCGTTATAAGTTATTTGTAATTTATAGTATTTTTTCAATTTCATGAAACATAAGTTTCAGTTCAGATATAGGCATAAATTATGTAAGATTGGAGATTTAATCAATCATAATTTTTTGAAGAGTAAATTTCGGTTTTGGTCCATGTGGTTTAACCATTTTAATCATTTCAGTCCAAAAAGGAATCTTTGATCATATCATGCCCTGTGGTTTTATTTTTGTAACGGTTTTGGTCCCTGACAATAACTCTGTTAGTTTTTACAGTTAAATATAAGGGTACTTTGATCATTTTACATTTGAAAGACTAGTTATGTAAATTTACAAAACTATAAGGTCTTCTTCTTGATTATGGGCCATTCTCTGCAATTCATCGACTCCTCCATCCACACACCCAAATCCCCCTCAACCATACTCCTCTGCCGCACCACTGCAACACCGCCAACACCACCGCAAACACAACCACAAATACCCTAACCAAAACCAAACCATCTCTCACCTACCTCAATCACCCTCAGCTCCATCTGATAGCCTCCGGCCGACGCACCATCTGCAGGAAGACTAGCGCAAAAGATCGAAAAAGCTATCCGCCGCCCCAGCACCCCCTCTAAAGCTAGGGTTTATACCGATGTCAATATTATCGGCCCCAAGGCGCATTGGATTACGAGTCTTGGACCAAACCACAAGGTGCAGATCTAGGTGTAGATCTAGCCAATGTCGTTGCGTTGAACCGCCATTACACTGTCGCTTCTACTTTTATGTGTGTGTATGTGCGCAGATCTAGCCACAATAATCTCTATGTGTAGATCAATTAGGATTTCAGTTAGGGGATCTAACCGAAGATGATGATAGTGGTTGTCGGAGAGGGAAGGTGACATGGGATCTAGCAGGGAAGAGGAAAGAAAAAAGTGGGGTGGGTTGCAAGTGACTTGTGATTTCAAACAAGAACAAGATCAAAGGAAAGAGAGAGAGATATTGGGTTAGATTAAAAAGGTCCAAAATACCCCTAAATTTAACAGACAAAACTAACAGAGTTAGTGTATTGGACCAAAACCGTTACAAAATATAAACCACAGGGCATGATATGATCAAAGATTTTTTTTGGATTGAAATAGTTAAAATAGTTAAACCACAAGACCAAAAACGAAATTTACTCTTTTTTGTATTAAACCGTGAATTATAATAGAATTTTTACATTCACAAAGAATTTTACACGTGACAATATAGATAGCAATACCAAAAATACCATAGAGTTCATTTACACTAATAAATTACCAGGTGTCCTATGACTAGATTATTTATGTACTTTTGTTTCTTTTAATTTATTTTCATATATAATTTTACTATTTTAATAAAAGAGTAACTAGGATGTCATGTGTCAACATCATATTCATTTTAATCAAAATTTCTCGCTTCTCTCTCCTATTAAATAACTACATTAATTACTAATAATATTCTTTATTCTTTTTTAAATCAATAATACTTTTTTAATAAATAAAAAAATAGATCTTTTTATTGATGTTATTTTTATAGAAACAAACTTTTACAAAAGAAAGCTTTCTAAAATAAGAACTTTTTTATAAAAATATGAAATACTTTAAAATTAGTTTTTCAAAAAGTAAAATTTTATAAACAAAATAATTAAAATTGGGTGTTATAGTAAGGAAATTTTTAAAAAATGATATATTTTTTAAATGTTTTGTTTTGAAACAAAATGTTTAATTTATTTTTATACAAAAAATATTATCTTAAAATATATTTTTAATTAATAAATTTTTATATATTTAATATTTTATTTATTCAACCCGTGTGATACACGGGTTTACTATAGCTAGTAATATTATATATGAATCTGAATACGTGATGACGATTTATTTATTGTTAGATATGTCTTTTTTTTTATTTGGAATATCTAATTTTGTTAGAGTAAGTTTATCATAACTTGCATCTTGCAAGTCCAGTGCTCATTATTTTTTTCGTTATCGTTAAAGAGTACATTACTTACTATTGGCATGTCCCTTGAAGGGTTATGTATATATAACTCAATATTCGTTCCTGACATGATTGAAGGTATTTGAATTAAAAATATGTAATTATCTAAAACAACGAGCTTATAAATATTATTTACTCAAATACTTTTTAAACAATTAAAAATATATAACAATTAAAATTTATAATTAACTGCACATTGTTTTCGTGGTTTTTAAAAAGTTGGTGGTATTCTTTTAATCCCCACTTTATATGTGTGTAATGTCAATTTATACCAAGTCATGTTCAATATTTTATACATTAAAACAACGTATAAACTTGTAATGTAAATTTATCATTAACTCTGTCGTATCTAATATGACATCTATAACTATCAAACAATTTAGTTTGACATAATATTATATTAAAGTGTAGAATAAAACTGTATCACAAAGGCGTATCCAAACTAATATAAACTTTATATATGAAAGCAGTGGCGGAACTTGAACTTTTTCGTAGGGGGGGCGGGGGGGAAATCAATTTTTTTAGGGGGGGCGAACTTGATATTTATATAAAAAATTACACTACTTGACCAAAAATTTACACTACGGACTAAAATTAACACTACGGGCGAAAAAACAGGCCCCCCCCCCGGCCCTATAAAGATCCGCCCTTGTACGAAAGTTATAAAAGAAATAAGAGTTAATTTCAATTTTGCTCCCCAAGGTTTGACAAAAATAACTATTTTCCTCCAAAAGATTAGAAATATCAATTTACCTCCAAAAAATTCATAACTTGTTTCAATTTATCCAAAAGCTTCATTATTTTGGATTTAAATTGAAATAAGTAATGCAACTTTTGGACTGAAATTGAAACAAGTTATGAAACTTTTGGAGGTAAATTGATGTTTTAATCTTTTGAAGGAAAATAGTTATTTTGTTCAAACCTCAGGGAGGAAAACCGAACTTAACTCAAGAAATAAAATAAATAAAATACAAAAAGATTATAAAAAAAACCAAACTATTATATCATATGGTGTTGTTGACAATTTATTGGGTGCATAACCCCATCTCTTCTATTAAACTTCAAAACAAATTAAAAGATGTGGAGTATAAGTTTGCTCGAGACGTATCGGATTTACGACACCTGGGAGCCTCGAGGATTCAACAAAGTAGCACCCCCTAGTGACATCCATGTGCAACGCCTTTAACGAGATCTATGGAGTTGAACATCAATGACTAATTGTCCCTAGTAACTGAAAGTTGCATTCGATTTGTATGGTTTGTAGAAAGTTGTATGAGAATTCATTGTCGCTTAATGGCAAGAGTAATCATCATCCGTAGGAACTGTGATCAACAATCATTGCAATTGGCGATGTTGCTTTTTTTAATCACCACAAATGTCGTAGCCACCAAAAGTCTCAACACCATCTTCGCCCCCATTACTCATCATGTACATGTTTGAAATGTGATTTATGTGAAGAATTACAGGGTAAGGGCTTGATTTCAATGAGAATGGTTCTAGTTTATGAGCTAGGTAATATGAGTCATCATTTAGGTGTGATCAATTTATAGTTTACAAATGATTGAGGTTTATAGGTCTCTTCTTATAAGCAACCCTACATATAGCAGCATAAGCAACGGTTAAACATGAGGTGAAGACATTTTGTAGAAAGTCATTTGTGGTTTTATGCAAGATGATAACTTAACATCACATAAAAAAACGTGAAATTTCCGATAATAGGCTGCTACGTACTCAAGGCACTAGAGGCCAGACACGCTTGTTGGAGACGAAACACACTATACTCGTATCGAAGATGGTATAGTGGGAGCCTGTGGGGTTCAATCCGGATTCTCCTTACGCTTCCATAATACTCAGCCTCCACCTCTACCACTTGCGCAGAAGTCCGGTGGCACTGGACATCACATACGCAACAAGTCATATAAGCATTTATTACTTATAAATAAACTAGGATGAAAAAGTTTATTAAAAAGGATGTTTACAAAGATTGTAAACAATGCATTATATGTTTTTTTAAAATAGAAATAAATAGCATAAAATCATAAATACTATTGTTTTTAATCTAAATTCACCCCGTACACGAATTATTTAGTCCAAACTTCAAATGCCTATTATCCGGCCATTAAGCCTATTAGTATTAGCTTGCTATAAGGCCCATATGTAGCTGGGCTAGTAATTTCTTGTAACTGGGCTAGTGATTTATCACCTTATTATAACAATTATGGAATTTGTAGTTAAACTACTATTAAGCTCACATGTTACGGCGGGAGCGAAAAATCATAAAAAAACTAAAACGTTGGCATGAGCCCGTACGCTGAATATAAGAAAAACAATACCTGCATGTTACTAATAACTTTGAAACTTCATATAAGAAATGATGCTATCACAAACTCGTGTGTTGCGACAAGGTGGTTGATAATATTTGGAATTTATATAAAAATATGTTAAAATACTCACATTGGCAACCTTGATAAATATAGACACATTTGAATGAAAAGAAAACCAAACGGTGAAAAATATTACACATATATTCTGAGTTAAGAAAATATATTACTTTTAAAGTTAAAAGAGGAAAAAAAATTTTAAAAAAATTAAGACCCCAAGCTAACAAACAAAAGTAGTTTAGAGTATCTATAACTTTGTGCTTTAAGAACTTGTACATTACTGTTACTGATTTTGTTTAGGATCAAATTTACATCGACCCTTATATAGAAATAAGCATATTGTAAAGCCATATTCGTAGTCTAAAGCAGCATTATATTTAAAAGATTATAAGAGAAAAACTAAAATTGATTATAGAGATAAAAAATAAAAATAAAATAAGATTTAAAGAAAGTAAATGAAAGTAGGAGAAACGTGGAGCAAAGTAAATGGTTTTGCGAAAAGGAAATAAACATGTGGCATAAGGAATTAAAAAGCATGCATATAATCTTTTTACTCTAATAAAAGAGTAACTAAAGGTGCTACGTGTCAACACCACATTCAATCTCATCAAAATTTTCTCGCTTTTCTCTCCTATTAAATAACTACCTTAATTACTAATAATATTATTTATTTTTTTAGATCAATAATAGTTTTTTTAATAAATTAAGAAATAAATCTTTTTTATTAATGTTATTTCTATAGAAACAAACTTTTACAAAATTTTTTTTCTACTAAATATCAAACTTTTTTTTAAAAATACGAAATACTTTAAAATTAGATTTTTAAATAGTAAAATTTCTATAAACAAAAAATAATTAAAATCGGGAGTTATAGTAAGGAATTTTTTTTAAAAATGGTTTGTTATGAAACAAAATATTTAATTTATTTTTAAAAAAATAAAAAAAAGTTTAAAAATTGATATTTTTATTTTATTACTTATAATTATTACTCGTACGTAATTTTAATCATATATTATCTTTAAATATTATTTTTAATTAATAAATTCCTAATATATTTAATATTTTGTTTATTCAACCTCTATAATACACGGGTTTACTAAAGCTAGTAGTCGTATATAAACGCATCGTAAGTTTGAAGTTTGGTTTTAAGGCTAGAGTAATATAAATAAATTGAATACATGCATAATAATTTATTAGTAGAAAACAAAAGTTTTTTTTATCAAAACCAATAAATGATTGCATAGATGAAATGTGTGAGTACTAACTCTAAGGGGTGCATAAGTTTATTTGGTGGTAGACTGGTAGTTAATCACTTGTAGAGTTATATTGTGGTTGATTTCCACCATTTGTGGGTTTATGAGTTATCAGTTTTTATATAAATTTTGGATTTAATTTTATTTTTTCATTCAAGAAATGAAAAAAAAAATGTGTGTTTTATTTCCAACTGTTTCAACTTTCAACTCCTTGTCATAGCGGATACAAGTTATTTCAAGTACAATCTATAGTATATAATAAAAGAACAACTAAGATACCACATGACACTCTCATGTTACTCTTAAAAAAAATTTTCCCGCCTAAATTAATATATTATTTTAGTCAAGTTTTTATTTGAAGAAACTCAATAAATAGTAATAATTCATTTTGTTTTAAATTTATTTTTTTATATTATCAGCTTCATTGTGTAATCATATTGTTTTGAACTATACATATTTTTATAGCCAAATAAGATTCAATTTAAAAAAAACTAAAAAAATATTTATTGATATATTTGAATATTTTAGGTTAGTTTGATTTTAAGACAACTGGTTTTTAATTTTACATGGGTCAATTATATATTATATTATTCAAAAATATATTCAAATATTTATATTTATAAATGTAACTTTTTATTTTTCATTATTATAGTAATACGTAACTTAATCATACGAAATATTTATACATTTATGAATTATGTTGTCTTCATATTTTTAACCCGTGTATTACAAGGGTTTACTAAAACTAGTATGTTATATTATATAAAATGTTGATATTGAATCTTTTATTTTTGATATATTACTTGGGCATGGATCTTAACATATTACTGACTTGATCGTCTGAAGGTGCACCTCAAGGCCTCAGCCACAATTGACACTGTTTACATACTGCATCTCATATCTGAATATTACTTTTAAAAGCAAAACATAATCCACCGAACCTACCTACATTTTGTTGCCACAACAACATTCATATGGACATCATGTGTGCCTATCAATGATGAATGTTGTTCTAGCTAGTAACACTCCTCAAGATAACGTTGTATATAATTTAATTTATGACATCGTTATAGACAGTTAGACACAATTGTGTTACCTTAATCTATGGTATAACACGCTATAGGGTGAGAACAAGCTATAGGTGCGTTAGAGACTCAGAAGAACATAACATAAAAATATATTTTTAAAACACTTGTGTAGAAACAAGTACCTTAAATAGGGATTAACACACTTTTTACAATATACAAAGCTATACAGACTCAATTCTCTCGGATACATAAAAAAACTACACAATTGTATAACTTTTAAGAAATGAAAATGGAATAGTCAACATCTAATCTCACCACCAAAAACAAAGAGATTAATTTTAGATGTCAAATTTGTACAGCAAAGAAATAGAAAAACAAAGAACTTGGACTTCGGTTTTCTTCAAACAAGTGACTATTTTAAGTTTGTATATTTTTCGAATATTTTGAGTTTGAATTTTATTTATTTATTTACGAGTGGTATAAAAAGTTGCCTAAAGTTCTTTAAAAATGAACAACGAAAAGAAAATTATATTTTTTTCTCATCTCATCTTGATCCCTTTCCTTCTCATCTCTCCATCTTTGTTTTCCTCTTTCGATAAACTCTTCGCTTCTTCTTTTGAGATCATCATCAATTTGACGCGTCGAACAATATTCATTATCTTCAACATCTTCCTCAATATCTATACTCTTATTTTCATCATCATAAATAGCATCAGAAATCTTACATCCATCATCATCATCATTATGATCATCATAGTTATAATGAAAATTATTATTGTCATCATATTCATGATGACAAGAATGATGATCGTGATGATCATCATTAATACTCAAACAACTATCTACTTTGTTTTCAACTTCTATTTCCTCGTATGTAAAGCATCTTTTCAAAACCTCAAATAAGTCTTCTTCACCACCCGATCTTAAGCTTCTATGGATAACAATGCTTAGAGCAATGTTGAACGTCAAGAAAACATGGAACCGCCACCCAAAAACACCATAAATCAAGATAAACGATACACAAGCAATCAAACACAAAACAAGCAAAGGTGTTGCGTAAAACCGTCCGTTTGACATACCTTTTTCCTTCTCATTCCTTTAGAATTTAGATTATGACAATATAATCAAGTATCCATTGATGGTGTGTGTATATAAAGTTAGTTAACTTGCTTAAACCACAAGGTTTTGAATTTTCATGGAAACTTATTTTGCGTGTGGTTTTTGGAAGATTATAATTAATTAATCAATTAACTAAACTTTCATGCAAACTCCAAGAAGTTTCTTGTGTTAATTAAGAAGAAATCACCTATGCATATCGTAATAACGTGTTCATAGAAGCTATCGTTGGCCATAAAAAGACATATGCACCATGATAATTTTCATTTAAATAATAGTAAAAAATGTTTCTTTAATATATAAATATGATAAGAAGAAACTTTTATAAAATGATGATCTAATATTTCTAGATAAAACTTTTAATTTCTGACTCGTAACTCATACTTAGTAAGCCCAAGGATGGGCGTTTTAATCTTAAAACATTGATGTGTTATATAAACCCAGACCTAACAAGTAAACTGAAAACTCAACATTCGGACTGGTACTCATGTATAAAATTAGTTTTAAAATATTCATAGACATGAAGTGGTACGTTATTAGGTGATACCAACCTGATTACATGAAATATGCAACATATTTTTTTTTCTTTTGTCATTGGTTAATAGAGTACTCTAACAACCACTTTTTAGTTTTTATAGTTCTTGTTCATGATGTAATAAATTTATTTAAAAAACTTAACAATACTGAAAAATGTATTTAGGAATAACAGGTGATTTTAACGAACTAATCGGTATACCTAACATGTGGCAAGTAATGAGTAAGCGAGTATCCAATTTGATAATACATGGTATAGAATGTAGTTTTATAATCAGATATGAAACTATATTCACGATAGAAACACCATCAAAAGCTAAAATCAGTACTCACGAAAACATGTATTGTACTTTGGTGGCTGCTAGCTAGCTCCTAACTAGATTGTAGTGTTTTTTGAATGATAAATGACATTGCAATTAAAAAAAGAACCATGAAAACATATATTAAACCAAATAAAACTGGTACTTTGATTTCAAAATAAATCGACATGTGTTCGATGGATGAAGATATCATCTAATTGCCAAACAAAAAAACATAATTACTAAAAGGGAATAGATGAGTTGAATACAATCCTATAAACAGACTTTTATTATGTGGTTTTTGAAAAATAACACGTTCAAGCCCTCCTCCTCCCAACCTCCTTACGCCAGAACTAGTTAAAACCTCCAAATCGATGGTCACGTTCTTACCTAATCTTCTTTTTCAAAAATCATCTAACCCAATCAATAAATCCCCCAGCTAAATCATAACCCAAAGAACAATCAAAAAACGAAACTCGTGGCATGCAGAGTTCCTAAAGACTCGAAGGTCAATGGAAGTAGCAAAGATGCAAGAGGTGGTGAGGATAGTGAAAATTGATCTTACTTCAAATTACACATCTTGCACAAAACACTACATCACATAATGTTTCCTTAATACCTAATGTTACTCCTAATGTACCCGATGAAGAGCATCATATGCCCCGCGGTAGAAGCCAAATTGTTTTCATGAAAAATTAACGACAATAAATTTGTGATCAAATTTAAATGTGACGTAGCGTGCTTGAATGATTCGTATAATGAGTATGATAATGAAAGTAAAAAAATGACACAGGTGATTACGAGGAAAGCCCTTGATCTTTGAAGATCTCTAGCATAAAACCTCGGGAGGTGACTAATCGTCACCCTTCCTTTTGTTGTTCTTATTGATTGTTGTAAAGATTACAATGCGAGTTGCAATATCATATCCATACTAAGTGTTATAGAGTAAGTTGCTGATTTATGTCGTGTTCTATATCGATCTTTTTGCCTCTATATAAAAGAAGTAAAAATAACTAAAACCCGAGAATCTTGAGGAGTACTCGGTCTTTATTCCAAACCGTTGGAGGTCTCATTCTACACATTTTCTTCAATTGATTTCAGGTTTTTTATGATCGACTAAGTTAGTATGAGTCACTTGCAAAGACTAGTCAAAGCCAAAAGAATAATAGTCGGTTAATAATGTTAGCATTTGAGATACTGAACTTATTCGAGATCTGAGGATTCCGGATCATAAACATGACCCTAACATTTACATCAAATTATTTAAAAATAAAGTTTTACCTATTTTTCATCTCGACTCAATCCCTCTCCTTCTCATCCCTCCATCCTTTGTTTTCCCCTTTTGGAAAATTCTTCACTTATTTTTTAGGTTGTTATTAACTCTTTAAGTCAAACCATTTTTATTATCTTCATCATCCTCCTCAATATATACACTACTGTTTCATGATCATGAATACCATCTAGTGCACTCTTGCACCCATCATCATTACCATCACCATGATTATGAAAATGATTATTACTATTATCGTCATAACCGAGATGATGATAATGATGATGGTGATGAACATCATTGATATCAAAACAAGTTAAACAACCATCTACTCGATCTTTTACAACTTCTGTGTCCTCATAAGTTATCAAAACCTCAAATAAATAACCGTTGTCACAAAATCTTGAGCTTCTATTGATAACAATGCTTAAGGTAATGTTAAACATTAAGAAAACAAGAAACCACAATCTGAAAACACAAAAAAGATAAAGATAAACGGAACATGATCAAATATAAAACAAGTTTTAAGGGATTGTGTAAATCCATTCGTTTTTCAAGCCTTTATCGTTCTCATTACTTTTGATATACTCAGGCATCCATTAATGGTGTGTCAATTAGTTTTTGAAAACTTATTTCACGTGTGATTTTTTAAAAATTATAAATAACTAATCAGATTATTAAACTATCGTGCAAACTCTAAGAAGTTTCTTGATCTTGTTAAGAAAAAGAAAAGCCAACCCACATCATAGTAATGACTAATGAGTTCGTAAAGCAATCTAGAATAAGAAATGGAGATAATTTAAGATTTGGAAAAATTAAATGCTAAACGAATCCGAATATTTTATAAAGTAACAGACAAATTCTTATACGGGGTTGAAACATATGATAAGGTATACGATAACTCTTTTTATCCTATAGAATTTTTCTAATCACAAATGTACAATTGCTTTGAGGTATATTTTATTTTAATTGGGTTAATTTGTTTGTTTTCCGGTCAAGATTGCACCCTCAACCCTTTAAGAAGAAAAGGCCACAATTAGAAAAAATGATATGTCTCAATGCATAGCAATTTTATTGTGAGATAGACTCGAACTCAAGTCCTTTCAATTTTTAATTATGTTGGATATTTTACCTAGGAGTGTACAACAAATTGAATTTCGCATTCTCAAATTATTAGTTTTGATTTTTTGAAGCTGGATTCAAATTCGATTTGAATTCAAAATAGATTCTTAGGACTTATTCGAATTCGGAACCAAGTTCAAATTTGATTCGATTTGAATTTGAATGTCGAATTCGAATTCATTCAAAAAATTCATTTAAATTTCTATTGTCTAAACTACTAATCTTTAATTCAACATACAAAATTAAAATTTTCAAACGATATAAGTTTCAAAACAGAATGATAGTATCTAACATTCCACACATACAATAATGAAATACAAATTACAAAGTAGGATATTATTAAGTTAACAAAATATGTTCAAACTTTTAAGGTTTACGAGTTCATAGCTACCATTCACAAGTCTATAATCAAAAGGAGTGTGTGAAGACAACTAAAAATTAGACAAATAAACAAACAAAATAACTAAAGAAGAAAGTGGGTTATGGAATTGGAAATAGAAATTCAAAATATAATTAAATAAGTATATGTACAAAAAATAAATCAATATTATAAAATATAAAATAAATAAGTATATTATATGTGTATATATAATATTTTTATATTATATTACAAATTTCAAATCGAATCAACAATTACAAATTCAAAGTTTGTAATTGCCAAGGCATTTAAGTCATTATGCAAATTATTTAATTTAAGTTTTCATTTGTATAATAACTTAAATGCCTATAATTTAACCATCACAATGAACTAATAGAAATGAATGAAAATGACAACCTTTTAAAAAAATTAAGGACCTAGAAGAGGAAAAAATAAATTTTTGTATGAAAATGATACAACAGAAAAAACAAGGGATGAAAATGACAATTAACTCTATCTTAAATTATAATTTTAAATTTTTAAATTTTTATTATTTTTATTTATAATTTCTTAGATATTCAATAATTTTAATTTCACCAATAGCTAATAATATGTAACATACAAAACAATCTTAAAAACTAATAATTTTAACATGTTGAATTTATTCCACCCATGTAATACTTGAGTTTCTAACCTAGTTATAAATACAAAAAATTAAAACAAAATGGTCGGAAATGTACCTGAAAAACTCAAGAGATAATTCTTAACAAACCAATCATATCCGATACTCGACGAGTATGAGTAAGCGAGGACTTGACAAGTATGAGAGTGAATATATACTTTAGAATGAAGTATGAAACTACAATTGTTATAAAAATATGATAAAACCGAAATCAAGAACCATAAGAACATATATTCAGGTGCGTCTTTACACTACAAGCAACTAAAACAATTGCTTTAGGCACTTAAATTTTAAAGGGCCCTAGAATTAAAAAAAATACTTTATCTATATTTTAATTTTAAGCAATAAATATATGATAATCAATCAATTTTTTGTTTAGAGAAATGAGAAAAATATAACAAATCAATTGAAGGTTAACTTATGGATTCTTGTAAAAAGATTTGGATGAAAGAGAGCATTGTTGATGATCTATAATGTGTTGGTAGGGAAGATAGTGTGGTTACACATATTGATTCATGCTTAAATAGTTAGATGGATGTCTTATGATTTTTCTATAAAATAAAAACTGTTTTTTTTTTTTCAAAATGGTCTAGATTTTATAGTTTGTCTTAGGCCTCAAAATGTCTTAAGTTGCCCTTGCATATATTAAACAAATAGAAATCTGTATTTAATTTCAAGTACCAGTCGAAATCCACATTTAATAACCTGAGTCCACGTGTGTTCTTTTATTTTGATGTTTAGATTGGGATGAGGAATCATATCTATCAAACAAAATCTAGCAACCAAATTAAAGAAAAGCACAATCACTAAAACGGACTAGATGCTTTTTATACCATCTAATTTAGTGACACTATCCTGATAATAATAATAATAATCTCTATACTAATAAATTTCTATACTAATAATAAATAAATACGGACACTTGTCACTATTTTTGGTTATCTAATAATTGGTTTCGCTTTTCTCTCCTCTTAATTATAAATGCTATAAAGCATAATTAAAATTTCAAATATGTTAATTCAAATTTTTAAATGTGTAATACATTAGTTTATTCAATCCGTATAATATACAATATTTAAGATATAACTTTTTATATTATTAACCACGTAAGTGTATTACACGGGATTGCAAACTAGTAAACAAATAAAGGCTCATATTAGCAATTACCAATTTAAGCATTTATAATCATCAAAGTTCGATCATTGAACACCCCCGATAAATAACACAGAAAAAAAAAGTTATCATCTAACCGTTAAAAAGAACAAATTATAATCGTTATTCAAAAGAGGAAAAAAGAACATAAATTACAAAACGAACCAACGAACAAATAAAAGGGTGCAATCATTGGAGGGGCTAGAAAGAGAAATCGATAACAACAAATCAAGGAATAATAAATTATATTGAAAGTCGATTAATGGAGGTAGCGACTAGTTATTCAAGCACCATCGAAACAAACAAACACAAAATACATTACATTACAATATATATTAAAAATTACAGTGAAGTTTGCTTTTTAATATATTTATCACATAATTTTACAAAATATATTTAGAAGTTTGATTTTTAATATATTGGTCATATATTTTTATAAAATGTATTTAAAACCCAAATTGTAATTAGGATTAACAACAAAGTTTTATATATTTGCTTTATGACTACAAAAGTTTATTTTTTGCGTTTTTGGGTTCAAACATTAGTATCGGTATTCGATATTATCAGAACCGGTATCGGTATACGCTTTTGTGGTTTTCAATAAGCCAACCCGACAACGAAGAAAGTCACGGTAGCATAAGACAGAGGAAAACAACCAGACTTCCACACGCGTAACGCGGGTGAAGTTTGGTTTTTAATATATTGGCCACATCTTTTTACAAATTGATATTAAAACCCAAGTTCTAACTAGGATTATTTTTTGGTTTTTTATGATGAAGGCAAGTGAGGTGCTACAACAAAATTTTATATATTTGCTTTTTGACCACAAAAGTTTATTTTTTGTGTTTTTTGCGTCAAACATTAGTATCGGCATTCGGTATTTAATCGAGCTAGTATCGGTATACGTTTTTATAGTTTCCGATGAGCCAACCCGACAACGAAGAAAGTCACGGTCGCGTAAGACAAAAAAAAAACAACCAAACTCCCGCGCGCGTAGCGCGGGAGAAAACACTAGTTAAAATAAATAAGTAGGTATTGTTAAATTTTCTACTTCACATTTCATACAAAGCTAATAATGTAACCTACAAATTTCATATTGGTACAAGATGTCAACTTAGCATGTTATAGTTTATTGATTCCTTTTACATCTTCCGTCCAAAATAATCCGATCACTATTGTTGGTTTAATTCCTCACACAGCTTTTATTTGTTAGGATTGTTTATGCTTAGCGCATTAAAAAAGGGTCCAACTATTAAAACACTCTCACATTATAAACCAACAACACTCTCATATTATCAATCAACACCACTAAATTTCTATACGAGTCGTATAGTTCAATACGCATCGTAGATGGGGTTGTATGGTGTTATATAAGACGTATAACCTTTCTGATAGTACCCTTAAATTTTTCTTGTATTCAATATCGAATTTTGTTATACACGTCATATAAGCATACAGGGAGCGTATAGATCTCTTACAGTCCCCTGAATTTTTCTCGTTTTTAATGTCATCAACCTATACGAGACCTTAAAAGGTTTCGAATTATAATCGTAGATGTTTTTATATCAAGATCTTAAAAAAAAAAGTTTTCGATCCTTGCGACATAGCTATTAACTTATAACTTATAGCATTCACAATGAAATTCTTATCTTTATCATATAAAGACCTTAAAAATCATTATTTTTTTCTCTTTCCTTTATAATTAAATAATACTTTTATAAAGTTATCATTACTTTTTTCTCTCTATTTAACTAACAATCATTTTCAAAAATATTAAAAAATTTATAAGAGTTTGAATAATATTTTCTCAAATGTATAAATAAACAGTAATATTTTCTTTCTCATTCACTCAAACACATTAATTATAATATAAAAAACACACTTACATATGTTTTTTTTAAGTAATATACCGAGAAGGCGAGAATGCTCTTATTAAACTAACCAAAAGTTTACAAGTATCATTATTTTCGAATACCGATAAACACCCAGTCCAACACATAATCTTATCACAAATTATATAAAAAACCACAATCAATCCCACTTTTTTGGTTGTACGGTTGTACCCAATAATAATATATAGAAAATAATATATAATATACACAGGATAATAATGATGATAATGTTGAAAGAAAACAAAGTAAATCAAACAAGTAAACACCCCTCCAATTATATGCCACAACCCATTACCAAACCCAAAACCCACCGACCCGACCCGACCCGACCCGACCCATTCTTCATGCTCCTCCATTTCAATTGCCAATCATCACCACAGCCAAAACATCTAACAAAAAGAAAAAGGCTACCTTACGCCGATATGGCGTAGCATAACTGCATAAGCACCAAACCCTAACGATAACCTGCACCAAAGGTGGTTCATTCCGATCAAACACCTTCAGAGGCTAACTTACGCCGCATCGGCGCAGCATAAGCAGCAAACCCTAACGCTAACCTGCACCACCGGTTGTTCATTCCGATCAAAACTCCTTCAGATCCGATCAATCTTATCGGCTTTAACACCGGATTCGCTTCGCAATCGCATCTCTACCAATTCGCTTGAAATCGAACTCACAATCATGCTTCTCAGGGTACCGATGGCTTCCACAAAACGTATCCCCACACCTGCACTTGAATCCAACCACACCGACCTTCTTGTTGCAGATCAAGCACCGGCTCCGCCTCTTCTCCGCCGCGTCAGCGACGGTCAACGCCGGAAGAGGTTCAGATCCAGATGAAACAGAAGAAGAAGAAGAAGATGATAATGATAATAATGATGATGTAATTTGAGGATTGAAGGTTGTAACGTTGTTTACGAGCTTATCGACGGCGGCTTTCGCCTCCGCCGCGTGCTCCGGCGTGAAGCGGTGGTGACGGTAGCATTTGGAGCAGAGGCCGTTGGTGGCGGTGGTGCCGAAGAAGCCGCAGCCGGTGGCGCAGGGAGTAGGCTCCGACGGTGGGAAGCTTGTGCCGTCGGTGAGGTTGTTGGAGTCGGTGTTCATGGTGTAGGTGGTGGTTAGTGTGTGGGAATTGGAAGGTGGAAGAATAATAATAATAATATTATTATTGTTGTTGATTGTGAATGAAAGTATGATAGTGTTATTTGAAGAAAGGAGATGAAAAACAAAGGGATAATGGGGGGTGTGGGTTTATATAAAGCGGGGTGTGTGTTGATTTTTTCTTTGGGTACAACCGTACAAGTTATGTTAAGGGGAAAGGGTTGGGTTTAAACTTAAAGTACTGAAATATCCTTTTGTAAGTTTTGTGGTTAAAGGGTATTCATAGTTTATTTTTCACAAGTAGGTGTTTTATATTATGAGGATGATTGTAAGCGATTGTGAGTGAAAGAGTTGTAATATTTATAGGGATTGTACCGTGTTTTTTCATATTGAGGGAAACACGGTATAACCTTCATAATTTTTTAATATCTTTAAAGTGGTTGTGAATGGATGAGAGATAAATATAAAGATAAAGATATGAAAAAAGGGGTCTGCTATAGACACACCCTAGGTGTTATCCAGACGGCCTCCTTACGGCCGTAAGAGCCTTTAAGGGCCGTAAAGACCAATACGGGCCGTATGTATTAAAGATAACGGCCCGTTAAATGTTTCACGGGCCGTAATGTTTGTCGAATTATTTTATTTTTTGACGCGATGTAATATTCCTCGATTACGGTGTAATTTTATATTTATTACATTATTTGACGCGATGTAATATTCATCGATTACGGTGCAATTTTATATTTATTACATTATTTGATACGATATAATATTCCTCGATAATTATTTGAGTCGACTTAATATTCTTTGTAAAATACTATATAAATCGTCAGATTTTAATTCATTTCTTAAAAATCAACAAGATTAAAGATTGTATTTCGAGTTAGTTTTATGTTATTTTATTACATTGTCCGAATATTATTATTAATAATCAAATAAAAATATTATTCATTAAATAATTACATTGTTCGTCTTGAATACAGTTCATCTGTCATAAATAGTCGGAATCTAAGGCAAGCAACTTGTAAATTATTTTCATGTCACTCTAAATATCTATTTGAACCAGTCTACGTAATAACATACAAATAACAATTCCTGAATCTCGACCAAATGACCTGCATTTAAAGGCCACACAGTTTCACCAGACACTAACAATTCTTCAATTTCTTCTTGCCCAGATTGCTGCCAATAATGTATACGTCCAAGAAAATAAAGGAAATACGATTCAAATTGTACAATAATCACCCGAACATTACGATGAATGCACCACGAATCATCACACGTATTTGGACGGCATTCATAAGGAAAGAATATATGAACTTGTAGTGACTCCATAGAAATTTTAAAAAGATACCAATTTTCATCGTCATCAGTGATCGGTACGTACACCTATAAAAAATAAATTCACAATTATATATTTTTTTAGACAAATTAAATCACAACTATAACACGAAAACAATATTACCGTATCAACTTCCCATAACGCAGGATATAGATCTCTACTCCCGTCTGCATATTCATTATCATCAACGGATCCCATGTATATTAAGTTAACCACTCAAATGGAAAATCGTCCAACGATCATTACCCGACAACTCTTCTGTTCTACTTATTTCTTCAAATCGTCAGATCATCAGTCTATTTGTCCACGCCCGAATATGCTATAAAGAACAATAAAATATATATTAAAACAATTATTATTTTTTTTATAATTTCTAATTTAAAATCTTACATCTGAACACAAAGCTGTGTTCCCAAGAAGCCCTCGCCAAAATTGTAAGTGGAGATCCACAACACCCATGTAATATACCCTACACAATTGAGTATCTTCGTTTCGTAAAAACTGCATAATATTCCGAGACCAATTTTTGTCATTCTGCCAATTATGGTTATCAATTGGTTCCGGAATACTTTCAACAATTACACGTGAGTTAGAACCAAATTCATTCGCACGCCTTCTATTATTTCTCCGATCTGACATTTTACTTATCTCGATTGAAATTGTTTCATAAAAAAACGAACATGTATCCCTATATATATCGTTAAATATAGAATATTATATCAAATCAAATAATTGATACACGTTTTACGAGGAATAATACGTCACGTCAAATAATTATAAAAAACGAATAGTCACGAAAACCGATAAATAATTAATAAAAATAAAAAATACGTGGACAACCTTCATGGCCCGTGAACAGTTTCACAGGCCGTGAGTTACTTCTTTAACGGCCCGTGAAGCCTCTCACGGTTGTGATTTTACGGACCGTGTGTCACTTCATGGTCGTGACTGGTTAATTCAAATTTTAATTTGCCGCAAACCTCTCACGGCCCGTAAGAGTCTTCACGGGCCGTAAAGAAAAGTCAAAGGGTGTGTGTATAACACCTGACAAGGTGTTTATATATCCCACCCCATGAAAAAAATATTATTTAATTGAAAATAAAAAAGGTAAAATAATGATGTTTAATGTAATTATAAGGATGGGGATGGGGATGGGGATGGGGATGGGGATGGGGATGGATAGTGAATGCTCTAATATGATGATATACTCTTGCATTTTTTTTAAAATTAAAGTTGTTGGAAATTTATTTTGATTTTTAATGAAAGTTGTTTTTAAAATATATTATTAATTATATTAACAAATAATTCGTGTAAGAGTTAATTACATAAATAGTTTTTGTGAGTTATCAAAAGTAACAGGTTTAGATATAAAAGGTTTTTTGTAACAAATTAGTGTATTTTGTTTAAAATTTTGGAACGAGTTAAGGGATTTTAAAAACATATGTTTGTTTTTTGTTAAATTTAAATAAATTAACTAACATACTTTGAGGATATTTTTGTAATTCTATATATTTCTTTTTATGCACCGACCATTAGTGTAATTATATACACCCGCTATCACCCACCATTTACCCACCATCTATCTTTGTCGACCACCAGCCACTAGGCCCACCACCCAACCCTTTGCCCACCAGCCACCAGCCCACCATCAAACACCTAGAAAACCATAATGACCACCATCTACCCACCATCACCATATATCACCGCATCACACCCTCATCATAGCATCGCCATCATCACCACTACTACATAATCACCACCATCGCAACATCATCGTAATTATCATCCCCATCTCCACCATCGCACCATCATTATCATCTTATCAAATTTCCCTTCCTTTTCCCTTGTTAACCCAAAAATTTAAGAAACCCTAAATCTGGGGTGGTGTGTAGTGGTCATGAAACAGTTGGATTCAAATGTCAATTAGGGAGTTCGGTGGTACATGGCGGCTAGATGGTGGTGATGGTGACAGTAGGTATGGTGGTGGGGTTGCTGGGGGATAGTGGGTGGTCAGTTGGATTTTAGGGTTTTACAAAAGAAAAAAAGAGGGATTTGATGATGATGATGAGGGTACCGCAGATGGATGCGGTGGCTTGGGGGTATTGGATGCGGTGGTGAACGACGATGATGGTCGACCACAATATTCATTAATATTTTATAAATTTGAAATAATATATATGTGTGTGTTATACAATATTACTTTAATTAAATTACACAAGTAGACCCTTTAAATTACATAAATAGTCATTTAAGGTAAAAAGATCAAAATGCCCTTATATTTAACAGAAATCTACCATCTGTAGTGTTAATACTAAACTTGTTACAAAACTAAGAGTGAGTACTTAAACTTGTTACTTTTTTTGTTTAGTACCCAAACCTGTTATTTATAAACTAAAGGGACCATTTATGTAATTAACTCTTAGTATAATTTATAGTGTCAAACATACTAGTAACGCCTTGATAATGTGTCTTGGGGGATACCTTACTTGTATCACATGGGACAAAAGCCATGATCTCTTGACCTAGTGGTTCAAAGGGGATGTGGGAGGCTTTGTCTTTTTGAAGGTTAAGGGTTTAAACTTTGGCATTGAAAAATTATTAGTAACTTAGTGTTACTAACTTCTAACCATTAAGCTGTAGTTGAAAAAATCACATGGGATAGAAAGTCCATTCATGATAAGACCCCCGACTCTGAAAGCATCTTTATTTTTCCTCTTTCTACAAGTAGTTCACACATCTTAATTTCCTTTTCTTATTTTAACCGAAGTACATATCACTTGAGATTTCTTTCGAATAACTTCATTTCTTATGTGGATTATCCTTGTATGACCACACATCCAACTTATCAAATTCATCTTTAATGCCCTATCTCTCATGATTGTGTTTTTTAAGACCCTAAAAATCGGTTTCGTATTACATAATCGGTTATAATACAATCCTATAAAATTTTCTCTTTGATTTTTTGGGGCTCTTAACCACAATATTCATGTGAGTTTTCTCCACTTACACCAACTTTTTGTAAGTACAACACTCACACCATTCATTCTTCATACTCAATCTCTAACTAGTTTTATAAGTTATAACACACATGCTAGTTGTGCTATTAATGTTACATATTTGTTTATTATAAGATTTATACCCTTAACTATGTAAGTAAAAGTATATTTTCTACACACTTTGATTTCTACATGACACAGATCATTTGTTAAGAACATTCATTACATATATGTACACGGCCACACAAGGAAATAAATGATTTTTTTACCATGAGGCTCGTATAAATCTTTTCTTCAACACGAAACATTATCACATCAACTTTTATTGTTTTATTAGTTATATAAGAATATAAATGTAGACCAGTTTATAATCTATCTATATAAATAAAAAAAATCTTTTGGAGACACATGATACAAATCTATACTTCTTAAATTAATTTTTCTTCATCTCTCTTCTAATAAATACTTCATTAACTACAAATCATATTATTTAAATCTTTTTATATACTAAAAATATTTTTTAATTAATTAAGAAAGAGATATTTCTATAAATACAATTTGTAAATAAATAACTTTTAATAAAATAAAATCTTTCTAAATTTCAAAACAATTTTAAAATATGAAAATTTTAAAACATGCGTTTTTAAAAATAATTTTTTATGAAACGAAAATAAATAAACTTCAAAGTTATAATAAGAAAATTTTTAAAAATGAGATTTTTAAAAACGGTTTATGTTGAAGCAAAATATTAAAAAAAAAATTTTCAAATTTTTTAAAAAATAATGTTTAAAAACTGATACCGCTGTATTATTATTTAAATTCATAACTTATACATAATTTCAATAACATCTTATATTAAAATATTATTTATAATTAATAACTTTTCGTTAGTAACCATTTAATATTTTATTTATTCAACTCGTATAACACACGGAATACTAACCTAGTAAATTATATGTTTAAGTATTGCTACAATTTAAAATGTCAATTCATCAAATCTTGTTAATGGTCAAATTGTTAAAGTGTTAATTGTGTCAAATTTATTAACATTTTTATACAACTAGTTGTGTCCGTCCACGCGCGTTGGCATGCGATGAATGTTTGAAACCATGTGTCGAAACCCTAGGATGAGAACTTGCACTCGGTTGCGCCTACTATCTATAAACAAAAGCCACACCAAAGCAACTAAAATCATTCCGCCTCTCCCATCATTGCCCATACATAATCATAAACAAACAAATTAGTCTTAGATGAGCAAATACTCTTCCTTATTAACTCAGCAAAATTCCCAACAAACGTCCCATCACTCAACCAAAACTAGGTGTTATATAACATACCCAACAAAAGCATCAACTTCACAGCACGATCAAAGTTTTAAAAATAATCTATCTCAGATGAGCTACAACTCTTCATCATCGACACAATGATATTCCCAACACCAACTTCACGGTAAAAGCATCCTTTTAAGCCTTAGCTAACTTAATCCCAATCTTACTTGCCAACTAAATAATTGGATTGGATTAATCTGATCATATTATCAAATGTGTGAATTCCAAGATTACTTTCCATCACTTGCAATAATGAAACTATATTTTAAAATATGGCTCATTTGGAATATACACAACCATGGATATGCAATACCAATCATTTCACTGAAGTAGATCTTAAAATTATTTTTCCAATCACCCGAATAACTACATGCTTGGTACCAATGACATGTTGTAATAGCAAGTCAAGAACTTATCGTAAGACCACATTCGGAAAACCAAATCTTTATTTGTAAAGAACAAAGACCACAAACACAAATAGGGGAAGAGGAAGACAAGAGTAGCAGTGGTGCATCAGTGGTTTGTACATCAGAATCATAGGAGGTAACTTGAAAAATAACTATTCACTAAAACATGGTTTAATATAGAGTTAATTACTTGTATTTTAGACAATTTTATAAGCTTAATATACAAAATTATAATTGAGTATCTTTTTATAAAACGAAAAAGTATATTGACTTTTAGAAATAAAGATTTAGTCAAAGTATATATATATATAGGTCACTAACAGTCGTCATGTTTTACTCATTTTTTCTGATGACACATCATCGCCACATTATTTTTTTCATTCCCCGCAGTTTTCATCCATTTCTTCATGTTTTGCACGTAGTCGTCCCAGAATTTTCTAACGAGTTATTGTTTAACTATCATCCTTATATTGAAGTGTCTACCGTCTCGAAGGGCCACAGACTCCACAATTGCACGTTCGATACTAAGAACAATGATGGCATCTGACTGACTAACTAGATACATTTTTTTTTTGTTTTGGGATCTCGTTAGTGCATATTCGTTTAGAGTTTATTTGACTAATTCAGCACTTCAACATTAAATTCTACCAAAAAAGTAGGTCTGAAGTAAGCGTACCCAAATTCAAAAGGATAATGGAAGCATATACCAATATGGGACCAAAAAGTCTCAACTCAACCTTAATCTCAAGACTTTACACTTTCGTTTGGTATAAATTACATCAAATCTCTCCAAACATAAGATCTTACATTTGATTCTGATGGTGATTTTACGGTTAATCTTTATTATAGTTATAAAGTATCGACACATATAAAATAGACTACGACATTTGAGTAGGATGTTTCTGTTCATATACAATCTTGACGAAGCGATCACACGAAAATCACCTCGGGTATACAAAAGTTGCTGTTGTTAATAATAAGATTAGCTTAAGTGCTTAACGCTACCTTTGTTAACTCATGTTTTGTTGAGGTTTCTTTAAATAACGCCGTACATTTTTGTCATGAAATGATGAAAGTTTAGTAAAATCCGTTATCGTGATCACATATTCTGTCAATTTTATCTTTGGCCCATATCTTTACGAGAGAAAAGCCCATTAATGACATGATTATGACCTGCAGAAAATGCGTTAAAAGTCAAAATATGGAAGCTAGCCGTTTGACTCAAATAGTCAAACTGTTTATCTTCATTTGACTACAAAATGTATGAAATTTATCTTACTGATATTGCTGGAGGGATGCTCACAAGCGGATCTTTGAAGAATTTATTCGCTAATGCGAGTGCCAACAAGCTGCTCTGCATACCTGCGTGACAATATATGCGTTTTGTAATACACGAAAGTAAAAGTTATGTAACGGGTCAAATGATTTCATGTCAAAACGGGTCATTTTTGTACATGTCGGGTTGGGTCAGGTTATCAAAAAACAATTTTGTACCAATTTCAAATACGATACAAATACATATTATTTTTATAGTAATAATGTTATCATTAGAATAAAATTTTTATTAAGAGGTTTTATGCATTAAAGACTCATTTAGGGAACGACTTTCAGCCCATTTAGTTTTTAGTTTTAAGCTGCTTTTCTAGATAGCCCATATGACCCGTTGGAGCTAAAAACATGAGCTGGATTGACCCATTAATAAATAAGAAGTTGAAATAGTTATCTTTGCTAGAAGTACTGTGGAACCTGTTTCGTAAGATAAGGTTCTTTGAAGAGGTTCGACGTCAGGTTCATTGCGGAATACAATGCCCGTAAATGAGTGTCCTAGGATAAATCCTGACAGATGAAACATGATCATAATCAATGCGATGGATATCCCAAAAGGGGATACAATTGACTTCATGTTTATTGCCAATGGAGCTCCAATGCAGAAAAAGTTCACTACAAGTGCTGTTGGAGGCAGAAACGGGCGAATGGCACTAGAAACTCTAGGGAAAAACCTGTGAAATGTGAATGCAATGAAACACTTGTTTAGAACATAGGCTTCAAAGAAGTGTGTAAAAGTGGTATACTTTGACTTTTTAAGTCAAACAATAGTACATTCAAATGGAAAAATGATTGAAATTACATACAGATTCACCAATTACTGTTTGAGGACTGGTAATTGGTTATAATGTAAGATAAATTCCATAAAAAAGCTTAGAAAATGATTTATAATTCATATTATTTTTAAAGTCAAATATTTGTGTCATTGACTTCAAAAGTCAACATTTCCTTACCGATTAAGAAGCAAGCTAGCAACAACAGGCGAAACTACAATCTGTAAAATATTGGAAACCATTCCATGTACATCAACAGGCAGCCTCTTTCCAAGAAGCAAAAGGGTCAACAATGGCGTGACAAAAACTGCAGAAGCAGTTGAGAGTGATGTCATAACGATGCTTAGAGGTGCCATTTTTGGGTCTGTTAGAAAAGTGGCATAGTTTGAGAGTGTAGCCCCGCTAACACAAGAAGTTAGCATGATCCCATCACCTGTATCATATCATTCTTGAAATAAAGTTTCCATTTTTTTCGAAAAAACACAGAAAGTTTTGAGAGAAAAGATCAGTACTTAAGGAAACCGGAAGGGCAAGTAGTGTCATTGAGAGTGATCCAAAAAGATAACCAAGAAAAGGTTTTAGAACATATTGACCAACATAACCAGCAAATATTGGTGCTGGTCTCCTAAAGGCCTCCACAAAATCTTTTCTTTCAAGTTAAGTCCAACAGCAAACATTAAAAAACCTATGGCTGGAGCATAGTAACTGAAATAAAAATAAAAAAATTAATATATTTAACAATTAAAATCATCCAACTAATAATTAGCAATTAAAATCATTCAATAGCATCAACTAATATCAAGTGAGATCACCCAAACTAAATAATTAAATATAACTAATTGTATAAGAGATACTACACTAATTTACCTAATTAAACACTAATAATATAAATAAAACCTAAAAAGAAAAGGCAAAAAAAAATTATTTAAACACAAATAATGTAAATAAAGCCTAAAAAGAAAAGAAAAAAAAAACCAAAAGAAATGAAGAAAACAAAAACTAGACAAATACAAACAAAGTTCGGACAAAACCTAAAAGGAGTCCAAAACTAAAGCTATGATGAAAGAAGAAACAAAAGCTAAGCGCGGACAAGAATGAAGAATGAAGAATGAAGAACAAGATATTGAACTTTTATTACTGATCTACCAACCCAAGTAGTTTTCTTTCTTTTATTTAGTTCAATAATTAGTTTTGACAACCTAAACCCAAATAAACAACAAATTATAACCATAATCACTAAATAACATAACTCAACCAAAAGACTTGTTAATAATGAAGAGTTAATAAGATGTCGCAAGGGTTCAAGTCTTATAATGGACAATGGTTTAAAAAAATCATTTAAAATAATAACAATAATAACAACTCAACATTCTCTTATATGAATCAATAACCTGCTTGTAAACCATGTGAAGGATGAAGGATGTACGAACGCCAAAATCGTACTAACAAGAACCACTTGAGGCAATATCGAATTCGCATTCTGCAAAACCTCAAGAACAGATGTCTTCTTCTTCTTCTTCACACCAATCTGATACACCACAACCAAATCACCAATTACCGTAAGATCAATCATCTCAAATCAAATTAACATCACCAAACCCTAGCTTCCGTCTTCAGAAAACGATTACCTCCAATGATTTTCCCGCCAACTCATGAATCGCATCGGAATCAAACGGATTCGCTGTTCTACTCGAAACACATCTTCCGATCAACGATCGTGAACTCCGATCTGAATTAAACAAAATTAGATCTGAGAAAATTGATTACTGGTGAGAATTTGTAAAATCAGATCCAAATTCAACTAGATCTGAGAAAAATGTACCAGAGATTGATCGGAGACGAAGCGGCAACCCTAAGCAACCGATTCCTGCAAAATTAAGCAATAGTTAAGAGATCAATTCAATACAATTTACTGAATGTGTAATATGAATTAAATATGTAGTTTATGTGCCTGTGGAGATTGATGAGCATTTTGGCGGGAAAGGTGGATAGAGTTGATTATGGTGATGAAGATGAAGAAGATTAGCGTAGATACTCATTGTTTTGAATATTTGCGACGGTTTTTGATTTGGTCACTAGTGTTGAAGTATAAATAAAGTGACGCCGGCTGGTGGATTAAATCAAAAATCAATAAAATAATGATAATGTAGATGTCCATAATTGACACTATGACACTTATTAGTCAAACCTTTGATTTGTTTTCTTTGGTTGTAATTTGTGTTACATATTTGAATAAACTTATGCCACCTCGTGATTAAATGTAGCCATATGTTATACAATGATAAATGGACCTGTTATCTAGACACCCCTTATATATTAACATCCTTAAATTATGTACTTGTATTCGGGGTTTTATAGTTCTAATGAGTCATATAATCACTCTGACAGTCTTTTGAATTTTCTTCGTATTAGTGCCGCCGACCCTATGCGCCTCGTATAAGACTATACGAGACGTATAAGGGGTGTTGTTATAAGGGTGGATGTTTAATATTATGATTGCTTTAATTTTGTGATTAAAGTAATAAATATATTTGCAAATAACTTGAATATATTTTCTAAAGATGTCAAAGTCGAGTTTATTAATCACTCTATTGGTATACAAAGACTAATCATAGGATGCATATATGATCCATTTGTACATAAAAAAATGTATATACAATGAAAAGTTTAGGTTAAAGTTTCTTTTGTCAATATTATCTATTACTTATTTTTCATTTTGTTAAATAATATTCCAAATGTTTTGTTATTGTTTTTGTAAATTCTTAGTAGTTTAGTCATTATTTAGAAACAAAATCAATTTGGAAACAAGTATTGTATTGTTTTGTTTTTATACTTCTTTCCGTTTCATATGTTTTGAACTTTTGGTATGTTGTTTTTACTTTTTAGTTGTTCAACATTTGTATGCTGATGTGCCATTGCTCACTATGTTGTCTTGTTGAGTTGGAAATAGAAAAAGGCTATATTTTAATTTTATCCATTTAACAAGTATTTGATTAACTTACAATTATAGATCTTTCGGTTAATAAACTTTAAAAACTAAAAAGTTATAAGTATCTAATCACATCTTTATTTCAATTATTATTTATTAGAAAAATAATAAATCCTGCTAAAAATACATCTACAAACCTTTGCAATGTTATTTGACATTAATAATTTTTCATTATAATCATATCAGTAGAAAGTTATACAATTTGTACAAGTAATGTCATTATTAGAGGTACACATTTGGGTATTGGGCTATACCCCAAACCGCTTAGGAATTAGGTATGGGTCTATCAGGTACAAGTAGAACTGGGTTTTTCTAAGAAACGGGTTGGGTCCGGGTCCAAGTACGGGAAAATTGAACCATACCCATCGGAACCCAGTACGGGTAGGGTCGGGTTTGAAATCAAATACAAATCCGGCAAGCTTTTTTATTTTTATTTTATAAATAAGTATATAACTTTAAATAAACAATTGGGTCCAAATCGGGTTTTTTACCAAGTAGGAACCCAATCGGATATCGTCTTGGCAATAAAATGAGGAACGGGTTCTACCTAGCGGGTTTAAATGGGTTGGAAACGGGAACACCTTTGACGCGTACTATCTAGAACCATACACTGGGTCGGATCCGTACCCTTTTTTTTTTTTTTTCATTGTTAGAAACCGATACACAAGTTGCATCTTTTCCTTTCTTTGGAGATTTTGTAGCATAATATGCCTTATGCACTAACTTTAAAAAATTTATAAATAACAATAAACTACTTAAAAAGGTGATAACGCCTATATTAAAAAAATGTGATAATATCTATGTAAGTTATAACTGTAAGAAATATCTTTAAATTTATATTTATATAATATTAAAACTGACCTACTCAAGTTGTAACGACTAATAAGTGCAAGTTTATCCATATAGTCAAATGACCTTCTACATTTGATCAAACAATATCATTATTTGTTAGCACGATATTGATCGGTCCGCTTATTGTATTATCATTATAGAAGATAAAATCAACATGTTAGGTTAAATAAGAAGCGGAAAGAGTTGCCGAATGGACAGGATTTTGAATAATTGAATATTAGGTCCTTGGGCTCTATACATTCTCTAGTTAGGCTGCTTCATCTCATATATGGGCTTATTTCTTCATCGCAAAGAGGCCAGCGAGAAGAACTTTTGTCAAAATCAGGGATGAATTGTAAGGAATTGGAAGGCTTGAAAACATACGAAATCAGCTTGCAATCTTCATTTTTCATGCAAGGGAAGTTGTCTTCAAATTGAGATTGGATGTTTTAAATAAACTTGAAAATCCCCAAAGTCCGGAAGTTGTTGAGTCACCGGCGTATCATACGCCGCCCCTGATTCCATACACCCAACACTCTGTTTCTTTTGTCAAATATGATACGCTCCTAGCGTATGATATGCCGCTTCATACGCCGCCGGCGTATGATACGCCCAAACCGGCATATATACACCGGATCTCTTTCTTACTTTTTTTTTCATCTTTTGATATTTACATTTTCAGTCCTTCAACATTCATGTTTTGTTTTTTTGCCTCAATAATGTTTCTTTAAGCTTCAAAACACCTATGAATCAAAACACAAACAAATTAATCTTGTTCCATTATAATCACGATGCAAAATTGTGTATTTAAGTATAATAAACCTAAAAATATTGCTACGTGATCAATAGACAAGCCCCCATTCCACATATTTAACACAAGTGATAACATTTCAAAAAATTTACGGATGCATGACTTGAGTTGTTTCTTTCAACTTTTTATTTGTTCAATAAATATTTTGAAACAAAAAATATACAACTTACTACATCTAATACCTTTACCTATCGCTACACATTACACAATAGGAGGTATGTCACCCTAGATATAATCGGTTTTAAAACCAGATGGGTATTAATATTAGACTGGGGTGTCAAACAACTTAGTTTATTAGATCATATCTAATAGGGCGTTTTAGCACTCAAAAACGCCACATAATTCGTTTTCTAGATCAAGAACCATTGGGGGGTTTGTTTTTACAAACCATGTTCATACATATGAACTTGAAAAAACGTCATTTTTTTGGGGTAGGTGGGACAAGGGTGGGGCCGGATGGTTGGTAATTACAAATAAATATAAGAAATAGTGATGATGTCATAATGTTTTTTGATGTTTTTAAAACACTACTATAGAGATTTTAATAGTTTTAAGAAATGAGTGTTTTTCTGATATGATAGTGACTGGGCATGTTTTTTTAATGTTTTTAAAGTTTTTATTGGTGATGCTCTTGGAACATCTAATAAAATCTGGTTTCTCTTTAAAAAAGGGGCTATATTTGAAGTTTATAGACACGGCTTTAGTTAGAAACGTGACTTAAAAACCTTTGAAGTTTATAGAGCCTGATTACATTTAGTGGTGGGTACGTCCCCAACTAAAATTTATAAGGCGTCTTTGATGTATCTTTTAGGAGTCGAATATGGATGGAAGATAGTGAAGACACCTTGAAACAGAGAGGGAAAATCATTAAGAGAAGTTGAGCCGTATGAGGCAAAATTGCATATAATTTACTCTTTTTTTTTTTTTAATAATTTGAAGTTATTTTAGCTTGAGAAAAGGCAAACAATGAAGATGTGACACCTTAAAGTAGGTGATACAATAAATAAAATGACGAGAGGCACGCATGTTTAGTAGAGTCCGCAATTAATTAATGTCTATCATTGTTCATTGAACATTTAATTTTGACATAAAACACCCGCAAGTCCGCAACTTTAATGTTGACATTAGAAAAATGATAAAAATATGAGAAAATAATTAAAAGTGTCTCATTTCTCAACATTTTCCTCAAATATCCCTTCAAAAATTATTCTTCAAAAGTGTTTATGAACAAGACGCCGACGCCTCTACAAACAGACACAGGCACCTGTCCTACGCCTATACAGCATAACGGGTCACAAGAAGGCATGCGCCTGCTCTCTTAGGGTGATCACCAAGCAAATAAAAAATAAAATTAGTAGATGTTGGTGACCAAGACAATGTTGTCAAAGTGCCATCTGCTTAGGACACACGTCCATTTGTGACTGGTTGAGTACAGATGTTCACTCCTACCTGTACAGGCGTTGCCATCTTGTCTGATAGAACATTTTGAGAGATATAAATTGAAGGAACATTTTAAGGAAAAGAAAAAAAAATAAACATTTTAGGAATTTTCTCAAAAATTAAACATATTAACTTACAACCAAGTTGGGTGATATGGACACAACGCTCTTAGTTAAAAGCGTTATAGGTTCAACGGTTAAACCAACAAAAAACCGTTTAGAGTAAAGTCAAACATGCAAATCTCATTTTACGTTTGTGTCATGGTTTTGTATCATACAAAAAGATCACAACCCTAAATTTGACATGTATTTGGTCTCTAACATGTCAAACGTGTACATTTGAAAATAACTTAAAAGAATTGTACTCTAAGAAAGTGTTTCACATACACTCAATCAGTATAGAACTTAAGAGTTAAAATGATATTCTCACCCCAACCAAAGGTTGTGAGTTGAGTCTTTGACGGTGACAAATTATCTTGCATTGCTCACGTCTTGCTCATTTTATTCTAGATAATCTAGATTTAAAAAAAAACACACGCTTAGTCTGGTTGTCATTCGTAATAGTATAGTTAATAAAATTATATTATTTCATTGTAAAATTATCCAAAAAAAAGTTAAAAGAAGTTGATGTTTGTCACGTCAGTCGTTCCCTATAATTTGTATAATATGGTAGATCTCTAAGTATTGTTGAAATGGCGGACAACAAAAGTGCTTCTTGAACTACGTACAAACATGCTTCGATTTCTACACATAAATCTGTTTCATATTAACCTTAGTTGCCGTCCATAGCCGCTTCAAAAGTTTGTCAAGATCAAAGTCTTGGTTCTTTTGTGAAACAAGATACTATAAATAGAGATATAAATAGAGATGTAAGACCTACTTTACTTGCAAAAACAAAAAAGATACACAAAAACCATCTATATACCAATGGTGGTCACAAGTTAACCCTCGCTATATTCGTCGGTTTGCTAGCAACTCTTGCTACTTATGTTTCAGCTACAGAGTTCGTTGTTGGAGACGATTATGGCTGGACTCTCAACTTCGATTACCAAGCTTGGGCTAAAGGGAAAGAGCGTGGTCGGAGACAAACTCAGTATGTATATCATTTATATTGAAATGTAATGGTAAACTATGTAGGGTCAACTTATGTACACGATTATCATCCTATATGTTCTCTTAAATGTTTAGATTAAAACACCAACTTAAATAGATACGACGTTTTAAAACATTGGAAATGTTACACCTTGCTCTCGTTATTTCACATGTGAAACAATCAATTGTTTATTTTCCATTATTAATAAAAACTAATAATGTTTTTGTTTGTAGTTTTTAAGTACCCAGTTGAAAACACAATGTATTCAAAGTCGATGGCAATGGTTTTCAACAATGTGTCAAGTCGAATGCTAACGAGTCTCTAACGACGGGATATGATGTGATAACACTTTCTACCCCTGGAAAGAAATGGTACATTTGTGGTGTTGGAAAACATTGCGAGACAGGTGGAATGAAGTTGGTTATTGATGTTCTTTCTCAGCCATCGGCACGTGAACCCGCACCAAGACTTGTACCGTTTGGGAATGTTTTCATGGTCGGGGATGATTGTGGTTGGACTTTGAATTTGATTATCAAGCATGGGCTAAGGAAAAGAGTTCGTGTTGGAGACCACTTGGTATGTTAAACTCATATTTTC